>JAOPHQ010000444.1:0-46105 GCA_030340625.1 Merluccius polli
TGATATACATATGGTGTGTTGTTGTTTGTGTGTGTGTGTGTTGGTGAGTGTGTGAGCGCTTGTTGTGCGTGAGGGGTTGTTTTCGTCGGGTCGTGCGGTGGCGGTGGCGGTTGGTTGTGTGTTTGTGACGTTTGCTTGACGTGCGGTTGTGTGTTTGTGTATTTAGTGTGTGTTTGTGTCTTCGCGTTTGTGTCCTCATGTAGTTGTGTTTGTGTCTCAGTGTTGCTGCTCATGTGGTGTTTGTGCGCGTTTGTGTCTCAGTGTGTATCCCTGTGGTGGTGGTTTGTGTGCATTTGGGACTTATTGTGTATCCCTGTAGGGGTGTTTGTGTGCATAAGTGTTTGTTAATGTGTGTTTGAGTGCGTGTGTGTGTGTGTGTGTGTTTGTGTGTGCGCGCGTGTGCATTGTGTCTGCGGTGACGGTTCCTCTGTTATCTGCCTCCCTGCTGTGTTGTCTGAACCTAGAATCCATGGGTCACCTCATACAGATGGCCTGCCAGCCTACACGCCCTGCATCGGGGGGGCGGGGGGGGGGGGAGGGAGAGGGAGGGAGAGAGGGAGGGTGGCTGTCCTCACCCCCGGTGCCCGTCCTCGGCGGCTGCTCAGTGCCCAGATGGTAGACATGGTTTCCTGGGAGATTGCTCATACGCTTTCATGCATTCGGGCAAACATATGCATATAGGCGTACACACTCGCTCGCACGCACACACACACACACACGCGTGTGACTCATGCACACACACACACACATTGACACACACACACCTAATGACACACACACACACACACACCAACAGTGCCATTGGCAGGTCGTGGTCTGCTCCATCCTGGCTGGCCCACCCTGTCCTCTCTTCAACCTATTCCCCTTCTGCTCTTCCTCCCCCGACGTGGTGGACATGCTCCCAGGGACCCCGCCTCACCTTGGTCCCCCCCTCCCCACCTTGGTGCCCCTCCCCAACCCGGGACCCCTCCCCACCTTGGTCCCCCTCCCCACCTTGGTGCCCCCTCCCCACCCTGGGACCCCTCCCCACCCTTGGTCCCCCTCCCCACCTTGGTGCCCCCTCCTCAACCCTGGTCCCCCTCCCCACCTTGGTCCCCCTCCCAACCCGGGACCCCTCCCCACCTTGTCCTGCTGGGGACGAGGCTAGGGGCTCAGGAGAGAGACAGAGAGAGAGAGAGAGAGAGAGACAGAGAGAGAGACAGAGAGAGAGAGAGAGAGAGAGAGGCGCTTCCCCTTGGTCTCATTCTAGTGGTATAAGGACTTGGATGCGATCCTGGATTATTCGTTGTGTTGAAGTCTATTTGGACAGCAGCTGAGATAATTGAAATTGAATAAAAACAATAGATATTATAAAACGGAAGTAATCAAGAGAAATAGTAAATGTACAAATATAATAACGCCGTGATTAATATTAAATGGAAAAAACGTTGAAAGATTCAATGCAATTACACTGATAACGCCCACTCACACCTTACCTTACAGATTAATTTGCCTTAAGACCTTGACAAATTGCTTTCCCTCCACATTCAGTCATTTAGCGGATACTATGGCGGCGTATCGCTGCCAAACATCGCGAGCAAAAAAACGGCTTTGTGCGCGTGCACCGCCAACACATCCGTGCGCACAAATGATTATTGCGAGCACTTTTGCTCCACTCGTGCGCAGCACTTCACTGCTTGCGCGAGCAATAATAACGCCTGGGAGGAGGAAAATAATTTATTGAGCGTGCACAAAGTGAAGCGCCACGCGACGGACGCCGCCGCCGCCGCCGCCGCCGCGCGCACAAATAAAGTCTTGGCTCTCGTCCTCGCAAAGCGTTTTCATGCTCTCGCCGATGTTTTTTCTGCTCACGCGGGCGGTTTGACGCTTTTTAAACCAAGTGGGTGGATCCCTAAACGATCCCTTGTTGTTGGATCCCTAAATGTGATTGGTTACAGCCCTCGTCTTTTCTGATTGGCCGCTGCTACAAGCGAAGTTCAACCTCGGACACCAGAGCGGCGGATCGGAGACGACCCACGGCCGACGACCAAGAGGTCAGCAGGTTTGTTTGCGATACTTTTATCGCGCTACACCAGAAAATGTCTTCATGTATAAATCGGAAAAACGGGAGGAGACGGAAAATAACTAATAAGACATCGGCGGCCATGTTTGTTTCCGTAGGATATATACACACATTTTCACGTGTAGCGCCATAAAAATATCAACTGTAAGCCAGCGGTACAAATCCCGTCCTGAAGAGGTGTGTGTCCAAGACAAGTACTCGAATATTCACACATTTCTCTACTTTGCAATGTGTTACCGTTTGCAATTTGTTGCAGTTAGAACCATTTCCTATGGATTTAGATGGGACTCGATCTGAGATAAGCATCCCAACAGGGATGAGGTTTGGAAAATAATTGATAGCCGCAGTCCTTGTGCCACACGATAGCCAACGGCCATACAGCCAAATATATAACTAAAAACATGGCTGGTTCTGATGCATATTGCTATTATTGCATGTGAAATCTTGACAGGACATGTTTTCAGTCCTTACCATGATCTTTATGATATATATATATATATATATATATATATATATATATATATGATATTCGATACATGGACGCCAAGTATCGATCATTTATTGCAATTATAAATTAAACATTTTGGTACTCGAATAATAAAATCAATTTATTTTTTGGCGATGAGTTTTTTTTCTGGTGAGGTCCGAGGTCACGACTGGTAGGAAGTTGTTCAAAACAAATATGGAGACAGAAAGCAAGAAGGACATGGATGTGGCACAGACATGCGATTGGCAAGGAGTGTTGCATGAAAATAAAATCCTCAGGGGATACGACTGAACCCGAGGGCTCGCCTCGCGCGCCGCCATCCAGAAGGTAGCCTTGACCGATAAATCAGCTCCACCGAAAAATCGACTAACACTGGACACACTAAGCTTGATTTTTTAAAATTTGATTTCTATTAGGAATTTAAAAGTAGAAAACAACTCCAAATAGTATCAAGATACAATTCCCCCTTGACCCCCCCCCCCCCCCCCTCACGTTCAAACTCCCTCCCTTCCCAGTGAACCATCAACCCTCCCACATAGCCGCCTTCACATTTGTTTTAAAAGCTTTCCAGAGCTTAGTGTAGAAAATAACATTTCTCCGCCGACCGCCAGACCCGCGCCGCACAGAGAAGCGAAGCTTGAGAATTGCAGAAATCTTCGAGTGCCGCAGCAGAAAGGGTTGCGTTGTGTTGCCTTGTGGCGCGCGGACGTCGAAGCCGGTGGAGTCCTACGCGAACACAATAGCACATTATCTCACAGACGACCGGGCGAACCGCCGTCTCGTTTTCCTCCAGACTTTATATGCATTACACAAAACTCAAACATTGCAGACCTCCCTGTGAAACGCGGCACAAGAATGGGGGGATTGCCGACAAAAACCCTGGTCGTTGTAACCCGACACGCGGGATACCTGCATGTGAAGTGTTGCACTTGAATGCTCAATCTGGCCTCGCAACAGGCGTCAAATCTGCCAACAGTACCCAGCTCAGCTCTCGGGGAGGGGGGGGGGATGTTACAGTAAGAAATTGTCTCGGCCTTGAAGTCGATGCGAGAGGAAGCCGGCTCTGTCACTCATTGTTTTGTTATGAGTAAGAAAATGTCTTAAAAGCATACGTTTGATGTTTAATGTTTAAAAAAGATATGCTTTACATTTAGTCAGCATTTCTGAATTCTAATGTGTTCCAGCAATATGCATTTCCTATGTGTTCCTATTTAGGACGTGGTCACTTTAAGATCACATGGTTCGAAATTGGCCAATCGTGTGACCCTTAGGAAAATCATTCACTCACGTTTCTACCTGGTTCAGCTTTTCGTTCAAGTCTAGTGAATCCAGTGCAATCCAGTTGAGTCTGTCGACATCTTACGCTTAACGTAGCATCGTTGGTATGTATTCTTTGTATTTGGATTTCTTTTGAAAGTATTCATCATTATTTTGACTCCAGTGTACAGTTTGGTGAAGTTTATTAAGGTATCTTGTTGTTTACATGTAAATATTCTTGTTATTTACATGAGATAAATACAAAACGAAATGCAACATGTTATAGTGGATTGGAAATTAGCTTTATTCAAGCTTTATTCATGTTATTCATTATTCTTTGTTAATTTATTCAGCCTTTTTATTTCCTGTGTTGCAGTTTCACCTTTTCCATTGCATTCCAATAAACCTGTGGAAGTGAGAAATAACTGACAGAGTCCTGCTGTCTGGAAGGAGTTTAGCTGGCCGTCAGGGCATACGATAGACACACCGAGGAGCAGCGATGTGTATAGTGAAATATAGCCTACCCCATTTCACAAAGGTCATTGCTCTGATAATATTGTAGTTACAGTGGATTATAAGATTTATTTAACACTTAAAGACAAATTAACTATAATATTATGTAGCGCTACCATTGTTGCTTTACCGAAAACGACGTATTCGCTGCATACTTATGTAAAGATATAGTCCACTTATTTATTATCTTCCCTCTCTGTCTCTCTTTGATTGTGTGTGTGTGTGTGTGTGTGTTTGGATCAGTATATTGGGATGTTAGGGTTTTATAGACGGTTATTTATTTGCGCAGGTTCAGGCAGTGCAGATGGCGGGAGGCAGCAGCCGGCCTGCTGCAGGGAGAGCAGCCATCTACCCTTGGCAACCAGGTGCAGATGAGAAGAAACCCAGCACCAGTTGGCCCAGGGGCCGGACCGCAGGACACACAGCGGTGCTGCAGAATACGGCCGGGTTTGAATCTCACGTACGAAATTAAGTTTGTTCTCATGATCGGTGGCAGGAATTTAACTTTCATAGTGAGCTGAGTAATTGTCAATCTACTTAATAAATATGTTATAATATGTTGGATAGAGGCTTCCAAAATGTAATTTTATATCACACGTATTTTCTTCCCTCTTCAGGGCTTTTCCTGGCTTATTTAAATCGGTAAAAGCTATAAACCCTCTCTTAAGGCCAATCAGCATCTCTGAAGATGCGGACCACTCCCACGTTAGTCTTGAGTAAAGTAAGGAAAGCGGTCTCATGCTGTGGGCCGGTCCGCTGTGCTTGGAGAAAGGACATGCCAGGACTTGTGGAAAAAGGTTTGTCTCCTGTCTAACATTCATGGTTCACTTTATTCCTTTTTTTTAGAATTTTATTTTATTAATTTCTGTGGATCGTCATAGTTAGGTACCAGGAAGTACATCAAAACAACGCAAATTAGCAATTTCAGAATTTCATCAATATCAGAGTTTCATAGTATTTCATCAAAATCAAAGTTACATCAGAATTTCATCTGGGTTCACTTTATTCCTGCTTAGTGATGAACACAACGACGCATATTTAAAGAATTCTGCTGAGTAAATGTATATTACCATCAATCATTTACGCCACGGATATTTATGAACCAATTAATGAGAAAAAAACAAGCTGAGAAAGTGAAAGACAAAACGTCTTAACAGGTACAACGGCTTTCAACAATGTGTCACCCTTCAAGTCTTCTTGAAACCATCAATGCACTTGCTAGACGTGTTGAAGGCACCTCGATATTTACGATATCATGTGTCACATGGGAGGACATGGGGAGGCGACAGAAGAGGGCGTCGCCACGCAACCCCGAGTGCCGTTCATTGGAGAACCAGGCATAGCCAATAGGGGCTCTCTCTGTGGTATTGAATTTCCCAGGGTAAAATGTGGTCTCTGCACTAATAGATGTCAAGACATTGGTGATGGATTTGTGATTCACGATTGAATTCTTCTGTTGAAGTGATTTAATGTTGTGATCCACGTTCATTCATGTAGAAGTGATGGCAGGAATTGAAGATTTTGGAAAAACGTGCCCCAAATATTAACAGATTGTCAGAAGGGGAATTGCAACATCGACTGTGGGGGGTCGATGATGTTGTGTTCATGTGTGTGTGTGTGGGTGTCTGTTAGAGATGACGCAACTTGTTACTGAAATCATGTAATAACTGCATCTTCCAGTCACATATGGCAGTGTGTCAAATCCTTTGACTCAGTCATCATGACCGCTAGGACAGGCTCCTGAAGACCATTATAAATAGGATGTCTGATATAATTTTACATTACTTGGTTTCATTTAGTATACAGGCAAAAAAAAATAAAACTAATGTACAATCCAATAGCTTTAAACATGATCCGCTGGACTATCTGGTGGGTCAACATTTGTTTGTGTCAGTCCAAAATTGCCCCATCTGCTCTGGCCTTCAGTGCTAAGAGGAGGATGGTTTCATCTGTGAATCCCTCCAAGTCATGTTGAAGTCCTTGGGAGGAACAAACAGGTCTCTAGTTGGTGAGAGCAGCAATGTGTATATTTATTTATTACTTACTTATTACTTCATTACTTATTTGTGGCAATGACTCGGACATCCTGCTAGAGACGTTCAGCCCTATGGATAGTAAAGTCCACTTTTCAATTCCAAAATGTTAGATATATGGCCTCAAATTTAATTTTCTGAAGTTTCGTCTTTTGTGGAAGAAAAAAATATGAAAAAAGGTCAGTTGGAGCATTTAAAGAGGTATTAAAAAAGATCTTGAATTTTATTTGTTAAAACTTGCAGATACCCTGAAATACCACCAGCCAAATGGGGACTTCACGGTCTGACCACCAGCAATTTAACTGCTGATTATTAACGCTTTTCCCAGCAATGAAGCTTCCCGCCGGTCGGTCCCACAGACTGAAAACATGCAAACGGTGCAGTCTGGACATTTTCCACTCCCTGGTCTCCTCTCACCCTAAAATGTACACCGTTGACCAAAAGGTGTCATCCATACGCTATGATTGTAGTACAAGTTTCACCTTAAAGGTACACCATGTTTTTGGATCGCCTCTTAGAAGAAGCCATAGACTGTTGACTCATGGTTGTTGGCTAAATTGCTCAAGTACACGATCTGAAAAAAACAATCAAACCAGTGCAAACATCTTTATAATAATCATATAAACATTTTTCAAAGGACGAAATTAAGCTCCTAGGTCTAATACAAGCCAAAATGGGCAATATTTACACCCTGCAGACTTGAAACTATGCACTATACATCAAAAATATTGTTTTATGTACTAGTGCCACTTTGGCTGGGGAGGGGGGGGGCCCGTATCCAAAGATTATTTTATTCGAATTTGGCCTGATACTGTGATATCAAGTGGCCGCTGTGTGTCTACTTTGTGAAATGCGGCCTTACCTTCCTGGCAGAGCCGTCCACTCCAGCGAAGATAACAATGCTGTCTCAAGGAAACCAAGACAAACGGTGCAGACACCAGTTCACCAATACTGGAATGTTAAATAGAGGGAATTCACCGAGTGCAATGCAACACATGCAATCCATCAGCAGTACCTTACTAATTTGTGGTCGGTGTCTACATGCATAAGTGAGAGGGGTCCTCATACAGAACCGGTTCTTCTCACAACACAGCCACAGAGACTGGCCAATCTTGACCTGAATGTCAACCTTATGCATTGAGGCTTGCTCATTCCTGCCCATTGCACACCGCTGGGCAGCAACCTTCCTCTGACCATCTGATAGCCGGCGGCGGGCGTCTCATTCTTAGCGGTGATCACCACATTGTCCAACGGCCGGTCACTAATGGAGCAATAGACCTCTGAAACAGATAGGCCAGAGTCACTCATCCTGCTAAAGAACTGCGTCCTGAAACACGAAGCGGTTTGGCGATGCGGCGCACTGGAAGGGTTAACCGCAACATGGCAGCCAACTGTTCATTCTCAATGTCAAAACTTGGACGTCCTCGCCGACCCGTCTCTGAGGCCACTGCTGTTTCTTTGTCTGTTAGCAGAGGTTGTAGATGGACAAGTCCGAACACCTCTTGAAGTGCTTGGACGATTCTGTTATGTCATTCATTCATTCATGTCAGTTGTTAACAAAACATATGACTCTGCATGTCATGAATAAAAGCATGGGATCACCCGGCACCGTGAACCACAGCACAAGCCTTGAAGATGAGCAGTATTTGAGTATATAGAACCAGAACCCCCTATCAACCAGACCAGGAAATAGAAACATGCTAACGCTAATGCTAAACACACCGATCAGGAAAGAAATACTGAGATCAATGTGGAGCAATGTGCCAGAATTTAAATAGTTTATCGAATTAAAAGGAAACTACACACATTGTAAGCACTGCCTTGCTGCAGCTAGTGTAACATGCGTATATAGTGTAATGATGAGACAGCGATTGTCTAATGCAGTCTAATAAATCAGCGCTGTATCTGTATATATAGCCTATATATATTATTAGACCTTTATTTCACCAGGCGAGGCAGTTAAGAACAGATTCTTATTTACAATGCCGGCCTGCCGCTAAGGGGAAAGGGGAGTAGGGACTGAAAAAATACATTTTATATATATATATATATATATATATATATATATATATATATATATACATATATATAATAGTAAAAAATAAATAGAAAAGCTGTTGCCACAGCCATTTCTCGGGAGTCAGAAAAGACATCCGTCGTCTGAATGCGACAGCAGGTTAGAGCAACCAATCACATTCAGGGGATACAACGGCCGTGTCTGGCTCCGCCCACATAGCCGCCAAAAAAGAAAAACCATCCACGCCAGCAGAAAAGACATCCGGGGCGAGCGAGGAGAGCAAAGACAGCATTTGTGCTGGCGGGGGCGTCGGCCGTGTGTGCGGCGGCTTCACATAATGTGCGCGGCGCTCAATAAATGATTTTCACCTCGCAGGCTCTATTATTGCTCTCGCGAGCAGAGAAATACTGCGTGCCAGTGCAGTAAAAGTGCTCGCGATAATAATAATAATTTGTGTGTACAACGCGGACGCGGCCGTGCCCAACGTCGACAGGCGGTCCTTTCGGCGAGGCCGCGCGGCGTGCGTTGAGCTCGCCCTTCGGCGGCGGCGGCGGCCGGCTCCTCGGTGATTCAGGCGGTCAGTCAGTCGGCAACTGGTAGGTTGCGGCGAGACCTAAGGAGCGTGTGGAGGCTGAATAACGGGTATCGGCTGAATAATGCCTCCGCCGTAAATGCACTTACAGAGAAACTACTGCTGTTGGGAGAGAGCGAGGGAGAGAGAGTGGGAGAGAGAGGAGAGAGAGAGAGAGTGGGAGAGAGAATGAGAGCGATAGATATAGTGTGAGAAAGAACAAGAGAAAGGGAGCGTGTGAACGAGAGAGAGGGATAGTTGGAGAGAGAGAGAGAGAGAGAGAGAGGGGGGGAGGGGGAGGGGGAGAGGGAGGGGGGAGAGGGCATGGGAAATAGATAGTGGAAGACAGAGTATGCGAGAGAGATAGGAAGAGAAAGAGGGAGAGATAGCAGGCGAGAGAACATGAGAGAGATAGCGAGAAAGAAAGCGACCCTGAACGATAGAGAGGGAGAGCGAGAGAGAGACAGAGAGAGAGAGGGGGGACAGAGAGAGAGAGGGAGAGAGAGAGAGAGAGCGAGGGAGATCACTATTGGAGATGCGAGTGCTCTTCCACCATAAATACACTTGCACTACAACTCCAGCTCAATAGTCCTCCCTGAGTTTGTTAATTAGCCTGTCTGTCCAGAGGTGGTTCCTTATGCAGAGTGAGATGCTGAGGCTGAGGAAGCGGTCTTCCTCCAGGAATCAGCATCAGCGGGCGGCGGCCTCAGTGGCCTCAGTGGCCTCAGTGGATGGATGAGATGGTGGGAAAATGATCAGGCGAAGGTCGCCTGCTCCGGTCTCCCGCCGAGCGATTACTCACCCGGCGAACAAACGAAAGCCGTTGCTCACGGTCAGCGGTGCGCACGCACACACACACACACACACACATATATAAATATATGTATATATATATATATACATATACGCATGCATATTCACACATACAGTGACGACGGTGAAACTCCGCAAGTGTCCAGTGTCATTGGAAATTTTGAATATCGTAAACCTCATGTAACGGGTTGACTCGTTCAATTTGACTGAAGCAATCAATCCAGCCCATTATCGCACACACACACACACACACACATATTGGCAGACACATATACACTCAAACACATTCGTGCACACACAGACACGCATGCAGCACACATTTGCACACACACACACACATACTCACTTGGCCTTTTACACAGACATTACAAAGGTGCCTTTCAATGCAAATCAATGAAATAGCCCTCATGAGGGAGCTGGGACATCTGCAGTTAGCAGCGCCGCAGAGAGAGAGAGGTGGGGGAGAGAGAGAGAGACAGAGAGACAGACAGAGAGAGAGAGAGAGACTATTGGAGATAGGCTATCTCTGCACCTTTGCACTGCAGTAGTGTTACGGCTATAAATCCCTCTGGTTGATCAGGTGCCCTCTAACAGCAGCCCACACGCGCATGGCTCTGCATACCACGCATGGCGGCCTTCAACCTATTCAGCTAAACGGTCGCATTCAACGCACGGCTGGGTAGCAACAAGCCTGCGAACGCTGTGAGCAAAAGCAATATTTACATTTCTTCTGAAAAAGCCCGGTCGCTGCATGAGGCTGGAGACTACTTTTTAACAATCTGTCTGTCTGACTGACTGTCTGTGTCTATTTATCTTTCTATCCACTATCTATCTATCTTTCTATTTATCTTACCTGTATCTTTAGAAGGTAAATAGTAGCCGATATAAGTGAAATTCAGGGTACTGCCAGACGATACGGTGCTTTTTGTGTGTGTGCGTGAATGCGTGCGTGCGTGCGTGCGTGTGTGTGTGTGTGCGCGTGTTAAGCAACTCTTTTTCGTTGCCATTCGCCAGTGGTCTTTGTGTGAATTGAAATACCGTCGCAGATGCAGCTGCTGTCTTATTGATATGTGTATCTGTTGTCTTGACCGCTATTTAGCTGACCAGAAACAGGCCGGATGGATAATGAAGCTTTTCTACACCAGGGTATCGAGGAGTAGCTTCTGTTTGGCCCTCTGGGGCCTCCATAGTCATGCCAAATTCCCTCTCCCACTAATGCATGTCGAAAAAAAAAAGAAGCAAATTTGTTGGAAAAAAGCTTGCGCCAAATTTTCCTCAGATGAAATGTCTTTTTCACCTCTCCCCCTATGAAAAGGTGAGTTCACCGCTCGTTAAGCGGCGCCGCCGGTGTGTGAGATTCAGTGTGAAGTGTACAGCGCTGAACACGCCGTAAACGGCTGGTGTTCGTTTTAACGAAAGAAAGAAAGAAAGAAAGAAAGAAAGAAAGAACGGATGAATGGAAGCGAGAAATAATTGAAGAATGGAAAAAAAAGAAAAGGAAAACGAAGGAACGGAGGGGAACAAATATTATTCAAGAAATAAGCTGTAGATAAAAAAAATGGAGGAAAATAAAAAGAAATAAACAAAGCAAGAAAAGTAGCAATGGAAAAAAAAAACCCTAGGAAAAAAAACAAAACAACAACGGAGGACTAGGAGGAGGAAGTTAAAGGAAGTGGGGAAGGGGTCATGCGTGGATGCGGAGGTGCGGTGGAGATGGGCTGCGGTTGACGCGGGCAGAGCGGATGATTGATGAGACTAAAGTATGACTCTGATCGCCTTGACAACCGAGTGAGAGGCGGACGCATCCTCGGGACGACAACCCGCCTCCATATACTCACAGCACCGACCTTTTACAAAATGTCCGCCGCCTAATCTGTGCGAACAAACACACCTATCCGTCTAGCTCCTCTTAACTTTGTTCTGCTTTTCCTCTGATGTTTTGTATGGGAAACTGTTTTTCAACCTTGAATCTGCTCTCTCGTTATGCGCATACAATATTATTTTATTGGCGTTATTATGTCATGCTCACTGCTTTCCCGCACCATTGTATCTCGGCCGTATCGGTCGCTCACATGCGTAAATTGATTCTCTATGAGTCAATATACAGGAATGATTTCTCAGTCGTCTCTGACGCCGCCGACGCTTATTCTAATTCGGCCGATTATTCGGATTGACTCAACATGGAGTAAGTACTCGCCGTTGTTGTCAGGCTTGAGGCCAATCATCGATTTGCGCAATCAAAATGTACACAAAAACTAATCAGAAAGTACGACGAAGCGCGATGTTCCTCCAATTAGCGGAGTGACCTCTCGTGTTGAGCTACGCTGTCATGAGAGACCCCCGAAGAAATCGACACTATACGTACCCGAGGCAGTGAACCCGCCGCCGCGCGCCGGTCCATCTGGCCGCCGCCGCCGCGCTGATGGTTCGGAAACCATCTCCAACAATAAGCGTTACGGCCGATTAGCCGGGACTTGACTGATAGCGTATTTGCCGGAGATGGGGGGGGGGGTCGGGTAGATACGGCCATTTAGGGGGGTGTAAATGATTTCCTTTTTCATAACCAAATGAGCCATTTACATAAACGGGAGATAAAATGCTTTTCATATTGCGGAGAGTAATTACACACATTATTGTTTCACCAGTAACCGTCTCACACGCTAAACAGATTCATAAAATATTCAAGAGTTCGGCGGTAATTGATATTTTGGTTGGTGCGTTCGTTCTGCGACTCTCAAAGATACCCGGGATTCAAGCAGTATGGTTCCTGTAGACGTTGAAACGTCAACAGTCTTAGTTTTATGATGAGATGTAAAGGCATTTATAATCATAAATATAATAGTAGAATAGTTTTTCGTGCTGTAGTACAGAGCCGTCAAAATGTACAGACTTTCATATTTCTGTCTACACAGTAGAATAGTCTCGAGTCGGTAAACTTTATACTTTCCCTCATTGAAGACTTACGGGTCAAATAGTAGAAATAGTAAAACAGTCAGTACCGTTAACAACAGTCGGTACATTGAAAGACTGGTTTTCGTTAAGGTCAGTACCGGTACACAGTCAGTACAGTAAGACTGGTTTTCGTTAAGGTCAGTACCGGTACACAGTCAGTACAGTAAGACTGGTTTTCGTTAAGGTCAGTACCAGGACCCAGTCAGTACAGTAAGACTGGTTTTCGTTAAGGTCAGTACTGGTATACAGCCAGTACAGTAAGACTGGTTTTCATTAGGGTCAGTACCGGTACACAGTCAGTACAGTAAGACTGGTTTTCGTTAAGGTCAGTCAGTACCACAGGGTCAACCATTCAAAGGGAAGGAAAAGAGAGAGGAAATGACGCACAAATGTGGATTCATCTTATTTTGGTGTAACCTCTGTACCTCATAACCCCCCCCCACCCCCCCCCCCCCCCCACCCCCTTCACACACACACAAACACACTCATTAATAGCATAGCAGCCCTTGGCCCAAAAAAATAACTACGTTAAACACCCTCCCATGACCCGCCTGCGCCGTCACTTGCCTTAAACTAGTTTCCACACGATTTTTGGTGAAATATGAAAGTTTTCCCCTTCAGCCCGAGGAGAGTTATGTCAGGAAACTTCGGGGGGGAAACTTCGTCTCGCTGTGTGTAGCCTCATTAACAAATTCTCAATGGCAGAAGAAGCACACAGGCAGAAGCGGGCGTGTGTGTGTGTGTGTGTGTGTGTGTGTGTGTATGTGCATGTCGCCATTGGTTTCTGTGTGAAAGTCCATGTTGGTTGGTTCTTAATGAGAACTGGGTTGGGGGGGGGGGGGGGTGAGGAAGACATCACAGAAGGAACCGTTAATGATCCTAACATTTGACCTTTAAACTTCGGGTTTACCAGCGTTAGCGGAGGACTCGGACCCGACCACCAGGAGGGAGGGAGGGGGAGAGAGAGAGAGAGAGAGAGAGAGAGAGAGAGAGAGACTTGAAAAGAGCGGCCGACAAGAGAAAGAGAAAGAAGTGAGATTAAACCGGTTTTGTGGACTGATGTTAGCACAGCTTGCTATCCGGTTCCACCGTCACGCCGCTGAATTTGACTTCTTAGTTTGACTTCTTACTAAGGTCCATTCTAGTCGCCGTCCTTTTTTCTTGGTGTCGCAACAACAATCAATTAAAAATTTGATTTTATGATTTTTCCACTGGCTTTTTTTTTTTTGATTATAAATGTTAAAGTTTGCAGTTTTGCACAAATAAGTGTTAAAAAACAACGAGAGGAATGGGAACCTAAGCAGCCATTGTGTATGAATGCCTTCAGTGATGTCATCGTTGATCATTAGATAAAGTAGTTTGGTAAAGTCTGGAAAATATAAAATATAATGAAACTAAAGATATTCCAATATGAATATGATGTGTGAACAAGATGTGGGAGAAATGTTTCAATATACTGACCGCAAATTACAACCAACTGTCAAATCTGTGTGTGTGTGTGTGTGTGTGTGTGATTGCATGTGTGTGTTTTTCTGTGTGTGCGCTGATAAAACGAGCGATAGCATGTACCTGCACATGTAACGCGCCGCTGCTTCTTCACCCTGTCCAGTAGAAACCCCCATTATGTCCACCGCTCTTTGTGAAGTGTGTGTGTGTGTGTGTGTGTGCACTTGCCTAACTATCCAACAGGGGACTTTGGCGTCGTAACACCTTCACCAACAGGGGACCTCCGAGCCAAGAGGGGACATTTTTCAGGTCCCCTCTTGGTCATGCCTTAAATCAAGCTAAAAACATGCCTAACACATTTTGGTGCATTTTCTCAACTTTTGCCAAGAGGGGACCTGAAAGTGTGTGAGTGTTTAAGTCTATACTCAGCAGCGCCTCTGCTGGCCAGGAGCTGGAAGTTCACAACCAATTCACACACGTCGCTTCAAACACTCCTCTATTGTGTGAATGGCCTGCAGCCCCAGAGGGTCATTCAGACTGTAGAGGGCTGTTAAACAGCCTACTTAGTAAAGAAAACCAGTCTCTTCAAACATGCAAACACGAAGAAAACCCTCTTCAAACATGCAAACAACAAACAAAAATAGTGTATTTTTCTAACAAAATGTAAAGGCTCAGCTTTAAAAGTTCCACACTTTTTTTGTATGTAATGACAGGGGTCCACTGTTGGCTATTACAAAATGACACAAGTCCCCTCTTAGATAGCGTGGAGCGACATTCACACTCCTGCTTTTATGAAAAGAGGAAATAACTATATATACTGTAAGGAAAAGATAGTAATCTCAACTAATGTAATAATAATTTGTCAAACTTGATTTGTTAGTGTGTTTTTAGGAATAGAACAGTCAAACAAAAACCTATCTATTCATTTGTATCAATAAAAAAGTATTTTAAAAAAATTACAATTTCATCAGTCCCCAATCTACATTTAAAGAAATGCATTAGAATTGTTGATTTGCATTACAGAAAATGGTCCACACTTCTACTGTATGGAATGACAGGGGTCCACTGTTGGCTGATACATAATGACAGAAGTTCCCTCTTAGATAGCACAGAGTGACATTCACACTCCAACATGAGGATGAGTAAGAAATAAATAAGCAAAATGGATAGAGAGAGATTCTTAAGAGATAATAAGAATCTAATTATGATATATATATATATATATATATATATATATATATATATATATATATAGTGTTATTTTGCAAGTAAAGTTGCCCCAACAATGTTGTCATTGTGGCTTTTTGAGTGAGTTGTATTTACAGCTTATATATCTATAAGTTATACAGTATATCTAAGAATAGCAACAACAGATCTTGCTATTTTGGATATTGCCAGAGAACAATTTAGCATGGTATATAGGACAGAGGCCCAGAAATTATAAGTTTGTCTGAGATACAACGGACAAGTCAGCTAGAGGATGGCTTAATTTCACAAAAGACATGAACACAAATTTCTAAACTTAATAAGGTTTTTGTTTTTTTACAACTACAAACTTGTGTGCTTAGTCTACGGCTAAAGGGATGCATTTTATCTGTTGATTTGCATAACGTAACCTTTTTGTATGTAATGACAGAGGTCCACTGTTGGCTATTACAAAATGACACAAGTCCCTTCTTAGATAGCGTGGAGCGACATACACACTCCTGCTTTTATGAATAGAGGAAATAACAAAAATATATTGCAACGAAAAGATGGTAATCTCAACTAATGTAATAATTATTCGTCCAACACAATGTTAATATGTTTTTGTAACAGAATCTAAACGCTCAGCTTTAATGGATTGCTTAACCATTGTCAAGTATGACACTGTATTAAATAAAGGGCTACCCAGAAGGCAAGGGAGTAGTAAATACTTTAGAATTTAAAAATGCAGGGAAAAGAAAAAAAACACTAAGCTGTAATTAGTAATTAGGAATAGAACAGTCAGTAGCAAGATCATATCTATTAAAAAATATAATAAACAAGTCTGGTAAAAAAAAAAGACACTTTTAGGGACTAGACTTTTAAAATAGTTCAATCCCCAAAATGTACCTTTATCTTCCATCTAACAATGAGTGATTTCCATACATTTTACAATTTCGTCAGTCCCCAATCTACATTTAAAGAAATGCATTAGAATTGTTGATTTGCATTACAGAAAATGGTCCACACTTCTACTGTATGGAATGACGGGTCCACTGTTGGCTGATACATAATGACAGAAGTTCCCTCTTAGATAGCATAGAGTGACATTCACACTCCAACATGAGGATGAGTAAGAAATAAATAAGCAAAATGGATAGAGAGAGATTCTTAAGAGATAATAAGAATCTAATTATGATATATATATATATATATATATATATATATATATATATATATATATATATATATATAGTGTTATTTTGCAAGTAAAGTTGCCCCAACAATGTTGTCATTGTGGCTTTTTGAGTGAGTTGTATTTACAGCTTATATATCTATAAGTTATATATCTAAGAATAGCAACAACAGATCTTGCTATTTTGGATATTGCCAGAGAACAATTTAGCATGGTATATAGGACAGAGGCCCAGAAATTATAAGTTTGTCTGCGATACAACGGACAAGTCAGCTAGAGGATGGCTTAATTTCACAAAAGACATGAACACAAATTTCTAAACTTAATAAGGTTTTTGTTTTTTTACAACTACAAACTTGTGTGCTTAGTCTACGGCTAAAGGAATGCATTTTATCTGTTGATTTGCATAACGTAACTTTTTTGTATGTAATGACAGAGGTCCACTGTTGGCTATTACAAAATGACACAAGTCCCTTCTTAGATAGCGTGGAGCGACATACACACTCCTGCTTTTACGAATAGAGGAAATAACAAAAATATATTGCAACGAAAAGATGGTAATCTCAACTAATGTAATAATTATTCGTCCAACACAATGTTAATATGTTTCTGTAACAGAATCTAAACGCTCAGCTTTAATGGATTGCTTAACCATTGTCAAGTATGACACTGTATTAAATAAAGGGCTACCCAGAAGGCAAGGGAGTAGTAAATACTTTAGAATTTTAAAATGCAGGGAAAAGAAAAAAAACACTAAGCTGTAATTAGTAATTAGGAATACAACAGCCAGTAGCAAGATCATATCTATTAAAAAATATAATAAACAAGTCTGGTAAAAAAAAAGGACACTTTTAGGGACTAGACTTTTATAATAGTTCAATCCCCAAAATGTACCTTTATCTTCCATCTAACAATGAGTGATTTCCATACATTTTACAATGTGCGTCAGTCCCCAATCTACATTTAAAGAAATGCATTAGAATTGTTGATTTGCATTACAGAAAATGGTCCACACTTCTACTGTATGGAATGACAGGGGTCCACTGTTGGCTGATACATAATGACAGAAGTTCCCTCTTAGATAGCATAGAGTGACATTCACACTCCAACATGAGGATGAGTAAGAAATAAATAAGCAAAATGGATAGAGAGAGATTCTTAAGAGATAATTATGATATACTGTATACTGTGTGTATATGTATATATATATATAGTGTTATTTTGCAAGTACAGTTGCCCCAACAATGTTGTCATTGTGGCTTTTTGAGTGAGTTGTATTTACAGCTTATATATCTATAAGTTATATAGATAAGAATAGCAACAACAGAACTTGCTATTTTGGATATTGCCAGAGCTGTTCCATTTCTTCTGGTACAGGGTTTTCAGTGCGTTGGATGAAACGTGTTGTCCATTCTAGCTTAATTAATTTGATGAACTGTTCCGCCCTTCCCTTTAAGGCATTGTCCTCTTGACGCAGAGCCTCTCCTTGCACAATATGCGACACCTTCACAAGGGAGTGGCGCAGTTTCAGTGCTGTTGAGGGAACTGAGAATCTGTTTGTTAAGGCATCAAACCCAGTCATATTTTTTACAGCCTCAAGTACTACTGTGTTGAACTTTCCTGGGTTGATCAAGTCCTTCAAAAAGATAACGTCTTTGTCAATTTTTCGAGCCGACAAATCGACAAATCGAAAACATCGATGTAGAAAAAAGTGGTCTCTTACTACTTCTACTACTTTTTTTTTCAAATGGCCAGAATATATACACAATCTCAACTAGCTATCAGGGGTCCGTTTCACAAAGCAGGTTCAACAACCTCTGAGTCTAATCCTAAACGCTGAGTTGATCTACTCTGAAATAGAAAACTCTCGGTTTTCGGTTCCAGAACAGCGGATTTGAGTTAATTTTATCAACTCAGAGTAGTTTCAGGGTTAAGCGTGTGCACCACAACTATAAAAAGCCAGTATCAATGGAGCCCCGATTCGACGAGTCACCATGGCAACAGGGAAGAGGAGGTCTACATTTTTCACCAACCTCCAATTGGAAATCCTAATGCGCTCATATGGCGAATTTCAAACACGTTTTTAGAAAGAAGTGCAACACTGCTGCGTAAGTTTAAATGGAGTCCTTTGCAATCACAATAATATTACAGAGGAAAACTGCTTGAATGGTAACTATTCATTTATTTCATTTAGGTGCAATCCCGCGGGGGAGAAGCGCACTTGGCAGCAGCTTAAGATGACATATAAAAACATTGTTCAAACAGATAAGACCTCGGCATGATCATTTTGATCATGTTTTACACTGTAAAGTAAATTTTAAGTGGCTATTTGACTGTATACAGTTGCCTTGCTCAGCATCTCCGACATTGTACAACGCCAAAACTCGACTGCTGACTGAATGAATGAGGAAATCAAATGGCGTGTGTGGCTGAAAGAGAGCGGAGACAGAGAGAACCTCGAGGTCCATTGTGAAAAACCTGGTCCCGACCAGGTTAGTTTCATAGAGTCTGTTACTACGGTAACTGACCGAGAGCTCAAGTTACCTCTCTCTCTGAAACAGGCTAGAGTTACCCCTCTTTCTCTGGTTTGAGTTACCTCCCTTTGTGAAACGGAAAACAGTGTTTCCCTCATTTCAGGGTTAATAAACTCAGAGTTTTCACTAAACCTGCTTTGTGAAACGGACCCCTGGACAGCGATTGGTTCTTAGGATCAGACAATAATTGCTCACTAATGCTGGCACAGTCATGCTAATTGTCTCTGGCAATGCAACTGCAAACAGGTCCACTTCCAGTTTTAGTCTAGATACTATCAAACTAGCAGGTTTATTGATTTTAATTCTAATAAATTGCTAAAGACTAATTTAACTATAGAGATAAAGTAGGATTTTGTTACTATACCATTTTGTTTCTAATCTCCACATTATATACCGCTTTTAGAGGGGGGGAATGTGGAATGGATTTACATACTTTATGCTACTTAGTCTTGGGTTGGAGGAAAATAACACTTTTAAAGGGCTTTCAAAAGATAAAGACTAAAGATAAAGAATTACCAGCACATGATTGATTAAATAATCATTCATGTCTCTATGATAATTTCATTGTATGGTATTGTGCATGCTGTAATAATCAATGTGTTCATTGCATTCATAAGACACCACACGCTTTACAGAACTTTAAGGTTAAATTGTGGTGAGTGCTGCCTCTGAGAAGTGACTTAGAGCGGGGGAGGGGTGTTGCTCTCTGCACATCATTCTGTGACAGCCTGTGCCTGTCTGGTCGTCTGCAGTTTGGGGGATGGTTACCTGGAGTTGACGACAGTCGTTAGGCCTTTCTACAGTGAGGTCCAAGGTTGCAGTGGGGGATGGTTACCTGGAGTTGACGATAGTCGTTAGGCCTTTCTACAGTGAGTTCCAAGGTTGCTAACTTCTCATAGCCGAGATGTTGTATCCAGGGTTCTAAATTAACTTTTTTGATTACCAGCCAATTTGGCTGGTAACTTTCTAAAGTTACCTTAGTTGAGTATGTGGGGATTTTTTTGGTCGCAATTGGTTTGCACATTTTTAAAAGTGGTGGGGACAAAATTCAAATTATAAATAGTAATCTACGCCCCCCCCCCCCCCCCCCCCCGTAATCTATGCCTATGCACAAACGCCAGCTTTAACCGCTGTTTTCTTTTTTATCCGCACTTCCAGACCGTCACCGGGGCTTCAGAGTAATGTCTCTGAGTAGAGCCCACTCGGACTCACACACCTCCTTCCTCTTCTCGCCCCCAGTCCGTCCAACCAACCACCGCCGCATTTAGTTTACGTTTAGGCTAACGTTACTTTTTAATTTACTTTAGCTCCCTTCTTTTGGTAGTTTCTGCTTCGTTCATTCATTCTTTTTCTTCTTCTTCTTCTTTGTGTTTTCTGTTTCCATGGTTACTCGCGCTGGTTGGTTGCACTGCCTGCGCGCAGCCAGTTGGCGTCTTATATCATCACGTAGCATCACGACAGTGTTCATGGGAAATGTAGTCAGTACTGCCCAGGGAGCGAGAACAGTAGAGCGGCTCTGACTGACATGATTGCCTCATGCATCCCCGGCCAAACTGGCTAGTAAGATTTTATTAACACCCGCCAAAATGATTTTTAACCCGCATTTGGCGGGTTGGCGGGTGTTAATTTAGAACCCTGGTTGTATCCAACTCAGACCGACTCGACTCAGGTATGCTTGATAGTGAATGGTCATACATCTTTGGTGACATTCCTGGCATTCCTCCCATACTAAATCATTATTTATATAAATGATTTGTTAAAAGCAGCCAGACGATACAAGGATGATCATTTGCAAGTCCCTGTGCCTATCAAATGCAAAGCCAGTGTGTAGATTTATTTTTTACTTGCTGTTAAACAGAAAAGATGGTTCCCACTTGGAAGTCCCCTCATTGCCTGTACAAAATGACACTGGTCCCCTGTTAGATGGTATGGAGTGACACTTACACTCCAGCATTTATGTATTCATTAGGTTAGAAAAAAAAGTTTAGTGCTGTCTCTATAGTAGATAATAAATAATAAATAAATAAAATATTTAATTGTGATTAATCGCATGATTGTCCTAGCCTGGTCACCAGCCTCTCGTACTACATTTCATTTGTACAGAGAGTCTGGCCACTCACCATTGACAATTGTTAACTAACTGAAGGCGGGTGCTCTGTTGAAGTTTAAAACTATTGGATCTGCCCAGTGCCACTCCGAATCTGCCATAACCAATCGCTAACGTTTGGTCGTGACGTATGTCATGCGACAGAACCGACCGGAAACCACGTGACGTAGCCGCCCAGACCCCAGACCAACAACAACTATATCCGTGATACCTCATTGCAATGAACAGAGTAGAGTGTGAAGATGGATGTCAACGAGAGCTGCAGGTTTTGTACTTTGAATTTAAGAGTAAACGGAACAATTGGAAATGTCAGGCGAATGTACTACAACTCAAACTAGCGCATGACTTCAACGTCATCGTTCTCAGCCACTCCCTCTGTTCGCTGATTGGACAGGTAAAACTTTACCGGGAGAAAACCCGCGAATATGCCGAAAACCCAGACAGAGTACTGAAGGGAAATGAAAATTGAGCGGAAGTACGTCGGAGGGCGGAGCCAGGCTATGATTGTCCATAGTTAACTCGCAAATTAATCACACATTTTTTAACTGTTCTAAATATCTTAAAATTATGTTTACAAGTTTTTTATATTATTATTAACATGGGAGTGCACAATATGCTTGCTTTATAAAAAAATAACTGTACATGTTGAGGAAACATTTCTGACAATTGTGGGATCTGTGATTCACATCAATAGAATATATTTACTGTTAAAGATAGATTCCACTATTTCACTAGAAGGTCCCCTCTTGTACTGTTAAGACTGACAGAAGCAACAGTTGCTGTTGGCAAACACTCATTGAGTGAAACAATAGGCACAGCTCCCCTGCTGCAGTGAATGGAGTCCCCTCTTAGATATGTAAATATCGCTTAAGGCCAGGGTCTTAGACCACTGACTGTCTGATTGATGCTGGATTTAAAATTCAGACCAAAATAAATCTATATTTTCTAAAATCAATAATAAGATATCTTGCATTATTGATTGTTACATTAGACACTAACAACATGAGGTTTTGTTAATGAGCAGACATGCCAAGAACATAACCAGTTCAAATCCATTCATCTGTGTATTTTACATTTGGTAAATGTTTTTCTAAATAGTATTGTCTGTTCTTTGAATGTGAACTTATGTAAGGGACAGTATTTTCTAAATTATCTTTTTCCACAATAACATGACTTCAGTTTTAACTACCACAATTTATCACCGTTCAATCAATCAACAACCACTGTTCCCTGCACTTGAACAGCCTTAAAGCTATCATCTGTCTTTTTGACGGAATTACCAACAGCATATGTCAGAGCCTGCACAATAGTATACAGACCTTCAAAGAAAATGTTATGTGTAGAATTTTGTTTTTAACTTTGTGCTGTTAAACAGAAAAGATGGTTCCCACTTGGATTGTACAGAATGACAGAAGTCCCCTCATTGCCTGTACAAAATGACACTGGTCCCCTGTTAAATGGTATGGAGCGACACTTACACTCCAGCATTTATGTATTCATTAGGTTAGAAAAAAATAGTTAACGGCTTTCTCTATAGTAGAAAATAAATAATTTGCCATAGAGCCTTTAGACAGTTCTTCCACAGTTCATAAGGGACATTTTGTCATGAGAAAAGAAAACGTATATACAACAGGGCTAACTAGGGCTGTCAATCAATTAAAATATTTGATCGTTTTTAATCACGATTGTCCATAGTTAACTTGCAAATTTCAAATTTATTGCACATTTAACTGTTCTAAATATATCTTAAAAGATGATTATTGATTATTGATGAGGATTTCAATTAGTATTTTCCATAATTTATGAATGGATCCATGCAGGAGTGTGAGTGTCGCCCCATACCATTTATCAGGGGACTTCTGTCATGTTGTACAATCCAAGTGGGGACCATCTTTTATATTTTAGAGCACAAAGTGTGTCTGTTCTTTGAATGTGAACAGTAAGGGACAGTATTTTCTAAATGATCTTTTTTCACAATAACATGACTTCAGTTTTAACTACCACAATTTATCATGGTTCAATCAATCAACAATCACTGTTCCCTGCACTTGAACAGCCTTAAAGCTATCATCTGTCTTTTTGATGGAGTTACCAACAGCATATGTCAGAACCTGCACAATAGTATACAGACCTTCAAAGAAAGTTTAATGTGTAGATTTATTTTTTACTTAGTGCTGTTAAACAGAAAAGATGGTTCCCACTTGGAAGTCCCCTCATTGCCTGTACAAAATGACACTGGTCCCCTGTTAGATGGTATGGAGCGACACTTACACTCCAGCATTTATGTATTCATTAGGTTAGAAAAAAAAGTTTAGTGCTGTCTCTATAGTAGATAATAAATAATAAATAAATCAAATATTTAATTGTGATTAATCGCATGATTGTCCATAGTTAATTCGCAAATTAATCACACATTTTTTAACTGTTCTAAATATATCTTAAAATTATGTTTACAAGTTTTTTATATTATTATTAACATGGGAGTGCACAATATGCTTGCTTTATAAAAAATGTAACTGTACATGTTAAGGAAACATTTCTGACAATTGTGGGATCTGTGATTCACATCAATAGAATATATTTACTGTTAAAGATAGATTCCACTATTTCACTAGAAGGTCCCCTCTTGTACTGTTAAGACTGACAGAGTACTGTTAAGACTGCTGTTGGCAAACACTCATTGAGTGAAACAATAGGCACAGCTCCCCTGCTGCAGTGAATGGAGTCCCCTCTTAGATATGTAAATGTCGCTTAAGGATTCAAGTCCCCTCTTGGCAACTACTTTAAAAAAATAAAAAACAACACATTTGAAGTTATATTATGACAAAAGTACTTCAAACTAAACACTGTATTATGTTTTTGTATTTTTAAAATGACCAGAAATAGAGGTCCCCACTTGGTCGATGAAAACCGATAGTCCCCTGTTGGTAAAGTAAACGTGTATGTGTGTGTGTGTGTGTGTGTGTGTGTGTGTGTGTGTGTGTGTGTGCGCACCAAATGCACAGCATGCGCAGTGCAGTGAGTTGACACATGTCCATTTGAATTTGTGTACGTGGGAGGAGAGAAGAGATGGAATTGGAGAGGAGTAGAGGAAGGTGTTGTGTGTGTGTTTGTGTGTGTGTGTGTGTGTGTGTTGTGTGTGTGTGTGTTTGTGTCTGTGTGTGTATGTCTGTGTGTGTGTGGGGGGGGGGGTGTGGCCATGTTGGTTTGTGTGTGGTTGTGCGTATGTGTGTGTGCGTGTGTGTATGTGTGCAGGTTTGCATGCGTGTGTGTGCGCATCTATTTTTTGTACGTGAAACAAGGGACATTGTGAGTAAGAGCGAGTGGATGGGAGCAGAGGGGAGTCAGCATTGAGTTACGCAAGTGCTGTGAGGCATCTCTTCGCAGAGGCTAATGGAGGGGCTTCCAGTGGGCTCCTATGCACTGCACCGTTGTATGACAGCCACGACTGTAGGCCGATGCAGATTAATGCTGTGGGTTTTATCCCTGGTGAATGGGACACTGGGGCTTTACAGCCTTAATCCCTTCAGGGGAGAGATGATTGCTTTGAATCTCCTGAATAGTGTGCCACTGCACTTACCTCATGCACCACCACACTGACAGGCCTCTCTCTCTCTCTCTCTCTCTCTCTCTCTCTCTCTCTCTCTCTCCTTCTCTCAATCTGTATATGTATGTATATATCTAGATCTGTCTGTTAGCCTATTCTGTCAGTCTATATATGCATATCTTCATATTTGGCCATCCTCTTGTCTGTCCTCCTGGTCCAGCCAACTGTCTGTCCACCCCTTTGTCTGTCTGTCTGTTGCTCCACATGCCTGTTGGCCTTGAGTTACATAATCAGAGTATGTTGTAAATACAATCTGCTCCACCATCCCACTCATTCAGTATCCAGCATGTCCATCTCAGTTGTACACTTGTACTTTTCCAGAGAAGCTTGTTTTATTTCATTGAATCCTTTAGCCAATCAGTCATAATTCAGAATATTAGTGTTGGCGTATTGATTTATTGTACACATGGATGTGAAATGTATTTGCATTATATTTATAATCATCATCATTATCATCCTTCCTTGTAATATAAGCCAGAACCTTAGAAAGCCTATTATTTTATACTCATGAGTCATACAGACATAGAATGTGACCTTTTCTAAAATTACCCATAGGTTATAGGAGGCAGCATGTGGCCACACTCAAGACCACGATCTCTCATTGAATAGAAATTGTCTGACAATTAAGGAGTTTGGTCATTGTATGATCTTTTATGTCAGGTTTGTCTCAGTGGGTCTGTCCTGTGTCTCTGTATGGAGCCGTTTAATTCTACCCAACCATATTGACACGGCAGGGTGTGGGCAGCAAACCAGCTCTCTGTGTCTCCTGCAGTCCTTCACAGTCCCCGTCCCAACACAAAGCAGGAGTTTTCTCTTAAACTTGTTTTTCTTTGTTATTTCATGCTTAAACTGATATTGAGGTAAATGAGGACGTTAAAGACAATTATTTTTATTTTAAAGAATGGTAAGACAGCTTAATTAGTTTGTAATAGTAATACACCACTTTTAAAATTCCTAACCCCAACCCTTCTATTTGCTGAGAATTTGCCTAAATTAGACTTTGTAATTGGACTTTGTAACTACCTTGTATGCAAGCTTTTGTGCTTATGGAGGAAAATTGACCTCTATTATGGTCTTCCTATGGGAGCCACATGGGAGGAGAAAGAAAGAAAGAATATACATAATTGAACAATATATTCTCCACCATACTATATGGGTGCCCTGTCAGCAAATATTTCATACCTCTGTAGGTCTAAATATTTCACCCTCAACCCCAACACCCCACACCATCCCTCACCACAAAAAGCTTATTTAATATAAATATTTAGCAGCAGGCCTATGTGCTGAGGGGGAGACAGCAGCACCTGTGAGAGAGACAAATATGAAGAGGGGGGAGAACAGGATAGAGAGAGTAATTATGTGGTGTTACGCATTTCACAAACACATATATAATTAAGTTCTATAGCGTCTGTATAAAGTTCCTAAAGAAGTGTTCAGCTAGGTTCATGTAAAATAAAAAAAAGGGTTTGAACTACTTAGAATTGTGTTGAGTGAGGCAGAATGTGGCGTAGCCTACTACTGAAACCTTCTTCAATGTAAAAATATTATCTATCCATATACATCTATCTATCCATCTGTCTATCTGCCTGTCTGTTCTTAAAAGGCTTTGCTATCTACTGAAGTGCTCTGGTTATGTGGGATCTGAAGGCTAACATATTCAAGAGTAACGAGACCCCAATGATCTGTGATTAATGTGTTGGTGTGACAATGTACCAGAGGTCACAGGGTAACATGATGCAATGTGGGATTAAGAGGAAGCTCTGATTAGACCATACTCTGTGAACCACGCCCTGCCTTGTGCAGTGTTCAGTTTGAACTATTCCTGCCAGTGATTATTATCTAAAGTTTCATATTATGGCTCAAGTATGTGTTAAAAAAGATATATCTCTGCTCTCTGATTTTGTGTTAGAAATTCCATGTGATTGTGTAATCTCAGATCCAGAAGTTTGTCTATGCTATAGCTAGACTGCACAGCTCCTGGGCCGGAAACCAGAAAGTGCAGTGAAACGCCCCAGTGTGTGTGTGTGTGTGTGTGTGTGTGTGTGTGTGTGTGTGTGTGTGTGTGTGTGTGTGTGTGTGTGTGTGTGTGTGTGTGTGTGTGTGTGTGTGTGTGTGTGTGTGTGTGTGTGTGTGTGTGTGTGTGTGTGTGTGTGTGTGTGTGTGTGTGTGCATATGTGTGTGTGTGCTTAGGTGTACATGAGTGCCAGATGGCCTGCTGACCCTGTAGAGCTCTAAATCTATTGATTTGGACTCAGGGATATGGGAAGGAAAGAGATCATAGGGCAACCAGAGGATGAGAATAACTTGGCCCAGGTCACAGAGGATAACTTGGCACAGGTCACACAACTATGGTAGACTGGAGATCACCTCTTACACTGAACATAGCATGAACCATATCACTCTAATCAATAAAACAGTGCCACATTTGTATCAACCATTTATCTGTTGATTCAACCATATTCATTGCAATGGTAAGAAAGTATGAACAGCCCTCCTCTCTGGTTCTTTTTGTTTTCATTGTATTCTCAGTTGCTCCAGTAGAGCAGGAGAGTCTGTTTGCACCTGAGTGCGAACAGCACCAAGGTGCTAATTGATGTATGTAAAGCAGTGTGTTGTTGTGTGCTGAACATGTTTTTCCCCAAACAAATTAACCAGAAAAAGGTATCATTTTACTAAAGGTCTCGTGAGTCTGTGCCTTTCCCAAGTAGCATTTGACAGGTACTAGAACCTGGTAGTTTCGTCATATAAATTTACATTTTACATTTAGGGCATTTAGCAGATGCTTTTGTCCAAAGCGACTTACAATAAGTACATTTGTTAGAAGAAAGTGCAACAGTAAATCGCTATCAGTAGAGTAAGGATTTCAAGATTTCAAGAACAAGTTTCAAGCACACCTAATTACTAAGTTAACCGATTGCTAGTATACAAAAGAGATACGGGCGAAAATACTAAGCGCAGAATATCAGTAAGTAAGAGCCAGGACATACAAACAGTTTTTTATTTTTTTATTTATTAGAGGGGGGGGGAGGGGTAGTAGAGGAAGGATGCTAAGCGGGGTCCAGGTGAACAGGTGGGTCTTGAGTCTCTTGCGGAAGCAGCTGAATGACTCTGCAGTCCTCCGCAGTCCTCCCCCAGCAGGGAGATCGGTCCGCCATAGCGGCGCCAAGACAGAGAAGAGTTGTGACTTAGCTGTGCAACTTTTGTTAAATAACCCACTGACAGCACTGTTGAAGACAGAACTGTTGCCTCTGCTTTGCATCATGATTTGTTCCAGTCTCAAGGTGTAGAAAGACATGGGAATGTCCAATGCTAAGACATGGACACCAACAACCACACACGCATACAAACTAGGACACTTAAAAACACCTCTATGCTAATATACATAACAACATACAAAAACAAAACACGCACATATGAAAATGCAGGCAAGTACTCATGTACTATCAAGTTCGGCATTCTGCTCAACTTTATTTCTTTGTCCCTTGTGCTAAGAAAACAACTGGCAAAAGAGATTTTAAGTTTAAAGCTCCAGCAGATTGGAATAAGTTACCTGTTAATATTCAATCTATTTCAGCATTTGTTGTGTTTAAACATGCCCTGTCCTCTCACTGTAAGATGGACTGCTCTTGCTATCAATGACGCTGTCACTGGCTATACCTACTGTCTATATCTTATATCTATACCTGATTATATTTGATGATCCACTCACACTCTACTGTATGTTTTTGGCCATTTTGGCCACTTAGTGGTTGTAATGTTTTGATATACTAAATGTATTTGGTTTGTCTTTTTGTTTGTGCTCGTCTTGTTTTTTTTTGGTTTTGTTTTGTTTTGTTTTTTTGTTTTTTGTTTTTTGTCTGTTTCGTTTTTTTGTTGGATGTACCTTGTACATAATTGTAGTTTTTTTTAAATTTATTTTTTTATCTTTGTCACGCCTTTATGTTGTTATTGTGATACATGTTAGGACCCCCTCGAAAACGAGATGGTACATCTCAAGGGGTTTTATCCTAATAAACAAATTTGAACATAACTCATGGTGTCATATACATACATGATTGATAGATAATTAAAACATTCACGCCACAATGTACAATATGAGCACCAAAGCTGCTGTATCAATGCACACTTTACAAAAATGCATGTACACAAACTGCCGCTTACAGTGTTATAGACACATACATGCACACACCCCTACACACAGGTTTAGGTATTTCTCCTGATGGTGTCACACATACATAAACACACACAGACAGCAATGCAGTCAGCCAGCCACTGAATTATTAATATTGACCTGGATCCTTTCAGTGAATAATGAAACATTGCTTTCTTTTGATGTGAGCCAAGCAGATGTGTCAGGGTAAGATGGCCGCCACGCCTGCCCCTCCCCCCTCTCTATCTCGTCTACACAGCTGCCTTCCCCTTCCTTGTCCTTGAAGCTGATTGCCCAGCATCATGTTTTCAAGAAGGCAGCACAGTGTTTCATAGGACTGTCTCAGTGTATAAGAGGCCAGCAAGAGACCAATGACAGACAAAACCACAACCTGATATACTTGGATGCATACACTGCTGAGACACATAAAGAGATGCACACACACACACACACACACACACACACACACACACACACACACACACACACACACATACCCAGTGAGACATCCATTACTCATATTAAGAGATGCTGACATCCTGAAGGTTGACACTTTAGCATCTCCCCCACTGCCTGTTTGATAGGGCAACAGGGGGATATGGGCAATTACAGCACTGTGACATTTACATTTTCCTTACATTTACATTTTCCACTCGCCTCCCGGTGGATCTGACACTGTTGCAGTGACTGCATAGAGTCGTCTAATCTCTGACATTACCCGCAGACAGTCGTCTACAGCACTACAGTCAGAAATAGCATTGCCTAGTACATGATCAGCAAGTCGTCTGGACACGCGTACGTAAACAACAGGACATTAGCTCTCTGGTTACCTTACACTGTGGCAACACAAGACCGCCCAGCCACTAACACGCTGATCTGCTTTCCCTGGCACAGAGAGCCAACGGCTTGTTCGGGGGAAAAGAAAAAATAATCCCACATGTCCCATTTTTCATAATAAGGCGTCTTTAGCTAAACAGACTGTGACGCTTGAATGAACCCAACCCAGTGGATTAGTTAGTTACTGTAGATCATCGTCACCCTCTGTGTCCCAGCACTCTGTCACACAGGTAGAATTGTGGTTAGGATTAAGGTATTGGACATTTTTACACTTATGCTTGCAACTGGATCACTGAAACAACTGCAGTTGTGTACATATCATTATTCAAATGTGTATATAATTTCAGCCTCCTGTGGTACCCCGGCCCCGTAGTGTCCCCTTCCCCCGAATCAAGACAAGTCTTTGAAACAAAAAAAGCCTAACAAAGGCTCATTTATTAAGTCCAACACAAAAAAACCGGGTAGCCTCTCACTCCGTATGAAAACTATAACTTAAAGTATGGGCTCCGTGAGCCTCGGCCGGTCTCCCGTCCTCTCTCTCCCGCGGTCCCGGTCCGGGTGCGCGGCGGCTAGTCCACTTGGCCAGTCTGCCCGGGGAATGGGCCGTCCAGTAGAGGAACCCCGGTCCTGTCTGTCACTCCGTACTGCAACGACATGGGTCACTCGAGACATAACTTAATTTCCTCCTTTTATGCTCACCTGCAGTTGTTCACCTTCCTCCTGCGCAGGTGTTTCCAATCGCTCTGAGTGGTGCCCAGCTAAAGCGCTCCACAGCGCCCTCTGGGGAAACCAGGTGGTAAACCCCCTGTATGACCTGTCCCCTGGGCTTCCAGGGCCTCTGTGTACGGGCCGGGTTGCCACACTCCTCCACCCTTTGATGAAGGCCCGGGGCACCTCTGACTGCCCAGAGGCATGCGTCCCGTCGGGACAGGGCATCCGCGTTGGCGTGCTCCCTCCCTGGTCTGTGGTCCACTTTGAAGCGGTAGTCCTGCAGTGCCAGAAACCACCTCGTTACCCTGGCATTGGTGTCTTTGGCGGTGGCCATCCACTTGAGTGGGGCGTGGTCTGTAACTAGGGTGAATTCCCTCCCCAGGAGGTAGTACCGCAGCTTGTCCACTGCCCATTTGATGGCCAGGGCCTCCTTCTCCACGGTGGAGTAATTCTGTTCATTTGGGAGGAGTTTCCGGCTGATGTACGTCACTGGATGTTCCTCAGAGTCCCGGACCTGTGAGAGGACCGCCCCGAGGCCCACCTCTGAGGCGTCGGAGTGGACTATTAAGGGCAGAGTAAAGTCAGGGGTTAGTAGGATGGGCGCGGAGCAGAGGGCTTGCTTAAGGAGCCTGAATGCGCCCTCTGCTGCCTCCGCCCATGTTACCCGGTCGGGCAGAGCCTTCCGCGTTAAGTCGTGGAGGGGGCTTGCCAGTGTGGCCAAACCAGGAATGAACCTTTGATAATACCCTACTAGTCCTAGGAAAGATTTTACCTGTTTCTTGGTGGTGGGGCGGGGGCCAGTCCAAGATGGTCTTAATCTTTGCTTCCTGGGGTCGGACGTTCCCGCGTCCGACTCTGTAGCCCAGGTAGGAGGTCTCCTCTAGGCCCAGGTGACACTTGGCTGGGTTGGCCGTGAGGCCGGCCTTCCTCAGCTCCCCAAGGACCGCCCGTAGGTGTCGCAGGTGGATGTCCCAGCTGGCACTGTGGATGATAATGTCATCAATGTAGGCCGCGGCGTAGGCCTGGTGAGGTCGCAGGAGACGGTCCATCATGCGCTGGAAGGTGGCGGGGGCACCATGTACGCCGAAGGGGAGTACCGTGTACTGATATAGCCCCCCGGGGGTCACAAACGCCGTCTTCTCCCGGGCGGTTTTGGTGAGGGGGGACCTGCCAATATCCCTTGGTGAGGTCGAGGGTGGTGAGGTATCGAGCGGGGCCGAGCCGCTCTATTAGCTCATCGACCCGAGGCATGGGGTAAGCATCGAATTCTGAGACCCTCGTTCAGTCTCCTGAAGTCATTACAGAACCTGAAGGAGCCATCTGGCTTCGGGACCAGGACGACTGGGCTGGCCCAGGCGCTGTGGGACTCCTCGATCACCCGGAGCTGGAGCATCTTGGCGACCTCTGCTCGTATGGCGACCCGACGGGCCTCTGGAACCCGGTACGGTGGTACGCGCACCTTGACGCCTGCTGCTGTTCTGATGTCGTGTTGAGCGACCGTCGTTCTCCCGGGTACCTCCGAAAACACGTCCTGATGCTGCAACACAACGTCGCGGAGGTCCTGTTTCTGGGCAGGGCTGAGGTTGTCTCCCATCGGGGACTTCCGGTACGGCTTTCCGGGCGGCCAGGACCAAGGGAGCTGGACTTGGAGGAGTTGTCCCAACCCTCCACGGTTTGAGGAGGTTAACATGGTACAACTGGGTGGGTTTACGCCTCCCCGGCTGCCTCACCCGGTAGTTCACCTCCCCAACCCGGTCAACCACCTCGTACGGTCCCTGCCACTTGGCCAGAAACCTACATTGCGCTGTAGGAATGAGGACCAGGACCAACTCACCCGGCTGGAAGAGGCGCAGCTGTGCCCCCCGGTTGTAGGTCCGGGCCTGGACCTGCTGTGCGTTGTGAAGGTGTTCGCGGACTATGGGCCAGACCTGAGCCATTCTCTCCTGCACCTGTTCGACGTGGTCCACCATGGTACGATGTGGGGAGGGTTGGCTTTCCCAAGCCTCTTTTGCTAGGTCCAGTAGTCCCCTTGGCCGCCGTCCATATAACAGTTCAAATGGGGAGAACCCGGTGGAGGCCTGGGGTACCTCGCGAACCGCGAAGAGGACGTGGGGAAGGAGCTGGTCCCAGTTCTTCCCATCCACCTCCATGGCCTTCTTCAGCATCTGCTTCAGAGTTTTGTTGAACCTCTCAACGAGCCCGTCCGTCTGGGGGTGATACACTGACGTCCTCAGCTGCTTCACCTGCAGGAGACTAAGCAGTTCCTTTAATACGCGTGACATAAAACATGACCCCTGGTCTGTTAAAATCTCCTTTGCTATCCCCACCCGGCTAAAAAGCAGCATTAGCTCCGGGCTACTGCCTTAGCGGTGGCGGTGCGGAGGGGTAGTGCTTCAGGGTAGCGGGTCGCATAGTCTACCATGACCAGGATGTACCGATGACCCCGGCTGGTCTTAGGGAGAGGCCCCACAATGTCTAGTGCCAGCCGGTCAAATGGTACCTCTATAATGGGCATCGGGATCAACGGACTTCGGGTTGAGGGTCTCGGGGCAGTGCGCTGGCACTCCGGACACGCCTGACAATACTCGGTAACGTCTTTTTTTATCCCGGGCCAGTAGAATCGGGCTAGGATCCTATCCCTCATTTTGTCCATGCCTAGGTGGGCCCCTAAGACGTGCGTGTGTGCCATGAAGAGGACCTTACTGACATATGGCCGAGGTACTACCAGTTGCTCTGTCACTGCTCCCCCCCCCTCTACTACCCGGTATAGTAGGCCCGACCTGGTGCAGAAATGTGGGTGAGGTAGGGTACTCACCGAGTCCCTGGCCTGGCCGTCGTGGGAGAGGACGTGACTCCAGGCGTGTTTCAGGGTGTCGTCCTGTAGTTGGGCAGTGGCGAACCGTCCGGGCTGGTCCTCTCCCCTCCCGGTAGGGGGAAAGTCAGAGAGCTCCGTAAGGGGGGAACTCTCCGTCTCCCCGAGAACGGCGGACTTCTCGGACGCCGTCATGGTGTCTGGGGTTCCTGATCGGTCCGGACAGGGAGCCCCACCGATCGGGCGGGCTGGGGTGCCTGGTGGGGTGGGACCGTCCCGCTGCCGTCTCCCTCTCCCGACGTCTCGGCTGGGGAGGAGTGGGCCGCCCGAGCTCCGTAGGCGTGCCGAACGGGTCGGCCGCGTCGCCTCGGCTGGGGTCGTGGCGGTCTGGAACCGGGTTCGGCGATCCATAGCCGGTTGAAGATGGGGCAGTCTCTCCCCAATCAGTAGGGGCACGGGAAGGTTGGGATCGAACCGCCAGTCGTGGAACCGCTGGGCCCGGGCAGCCAGACTGTGTCCATAGTACGCCAGGACCGCCTGCTTTAGAGTGGCGTACCGACTTGCCTGTTCCGGTGTTAGATCCTGACTCGCCTGCTGGGCGGGGTCCAGTGAGGAAGGGGGCCAGAATGTGGGCCCACTGTTCCTCTGGCCATCCCTCTCCCCGGGCCGTCCTCTCGAATATCTCCAGGTACGCCTCCACATCATCCTCTGGACCTAGTTTGGTTAGGCGGCTGGTGGGCGCTGAGATCGTTGAGGGCGGGCGCTGTGCGTATTTCCAGTCGTAGGACCGCTTGCCGGAGGAGGGCACATTCCTCGGCAGCGTCCCTCAGTGCGGCGGCCGCGTTTGCAGCACTGTCGGGATCCTGCATTCGGGGTCGGGTGTTCCCCCAGGGGAAAAATTACCAAAAATAAAAATGAACTCCGTAGCGCGGTCGGGTAGTCCGCCTTCTCCACCATATGTGGTACCCCGGCCCCGTAGTGTCCCCTTCCCCCGAATCAAGACAAGTCTTTGAAACAAAAAAAAGCCTAACAAAGGCTCATTTATTAAGTCCAACACAAAAAAACCGGGTAGCCTCTCACTCCGTATGAAAACTATAACTTAAAGTATGGGCTCCGTGAGCCTCGGCCGGTCTCCCGTCCTCTCTCTCCCGCGGTCCCGGTCCGGGTGCGCGGCGGCTAGTCCACTTGGCCAGTCTGCCCGGGGAATGGGCCGTCCAGTAGAGGAACCCCGGTCCTGTCTGTCACTCCGTACTGCAACGACATGGGTCACTCGAGACATAACTTAATTTCCTCCTTTTATGCTCACCTGCAGTTGTTCACCTTCCTCCTGCGCAGGTGTTTCCAATCGCTCTGAGTGGTGCCCAGCTAAAGCGCTCCACAGCGCCCTCTGGGGAAACCAGGTGGTAAACCCCCTGTATGACCTGTCCCCTGGGCTTCCAGGGCCTCTGTGTACGGGCCGGGTTGCCACACTCCTCACATTCACATGATGGTGTTGTACAGACACTTGCCTGCCTTAATGTGAATTGATCTATGCACCAGCTGCTCCCTTGTATTGCTGTATTGGAAACCTGCCAGATGTCATCGCTTTGACCTGTGCAAGGTGGTGGTCAAGAACATGTTTTGCGTTTAGTAAGTAGTAGCATTGTTCCATGTCTTTTTACCATGTAACACAAATGGTTTTGTATCCAGTATCCATACTGCTGCTCGAAATGTAATTTTGTAGCATAGAAAATGTAAAACTAGTGTGATTTCATTACCCATAGGCATGATGGATTCTAGCAATGCCTTTGGACATTGAGCCCCTGTTTTGTGTAAAAGATTGTGCTCTGTGCGAGTCCCCTGGGTCTACTAGGCCACCACACCATTTTTAAGTTAATACAATGTGTTATTACTAGTACAAAATGTCATGGCCCACATTGTCTTACACTTTCTTTGGTCTCAAGGTGGAATTTTCTATTTGTCCGTTCTGAAAGAATTTCTCTTTGTTGCCTGAAATAGCTTGCAGTTGGGTTCCTGAATGATGGGGGCTGTGTAGCTATGTGTGTTAATCATGTCAGGCCATGACAGTGCTAATCCATCCCCCTCTCAAGCAGCTACTGTAAATGTTGCTTGCTCTATATTCCCCCTAGTTGGAAAAACACACACTTACGCACGTACAAACACACACACATGCACAAATGTACACACACATGCACACACACACATGCACACACACACACACACACATAAAAAAGCACATTAACCAAAAAAAAATAGGCCTATGCAAACATTCATCCAGACAACCATACTCACAAAAACAAAAACAGTTCCATACATACACTAAACACATATGACAAACTCACACAAACATGACCTATATATTCACACATTTACAACTACAACACACAGAAAACATACACACACACATACATCACAGACGCAGACACACAAAAGGAAGCATTTTTTTCATGTCATTGTACCTCCTATATACACTCTCAAACACACCACGTCGTGCATTATACAACGGGTCGCCATCACAAGACCGGAAATAATTCAGCATGTACCACTGCTTCTATATGTACTTTAGTTGTCGGCCTGTTTATCTCAGGGAGGTAAACAAGTAGAGGAATGCTGCTGGCGGGGCCTGGCGAGGCAGGAGATGTACAGAGACAGATGGACCAACCAGGACCGGCACAACCCGTCCAGGAAACACAGGCTGTTTGGATCACTATAGATGGAGGCAGAGCTCCTTTGAATAGACTAGGATATATTACTGAAGGTGTGTTCACTATTGTAACCTCTTTAACATATACAATGGCAATTTCAGTAAGAATAGTACATGCCAGTTCTTAGGCATATGGTGCAGTGGTCGTGAGGTAAAGCGAAAGCGAAGGCACTTCCATGTTTGTGAAACAGACGTGTTGGGAATGGGGAGTCAACCTTCTAGGTTTTCTAATGAGAGCGACCTAAAGGTTCGAGTACAGAGTGGATTCTGAGGGCTCAGTGGATGAGCGGATGGGAAGACTTTCAGGACAGGTTTTCTGGACCTGGAATTGTTCACCCACTTGGAGAGATAGAGAGAATGAAAAAGAAAGGCAGATAGAGAGAGTGAGGGAGAGAGAGAAAGAGAGAGAGTGAAGGAGAGAGTGGCTGGGACAGAGCGAAAGAGAGCGAGTTAGCGAGGAATTGAACTACGGAGATTGGGGAAAGCGGCGGGGGGGAGAAGAAGGGGAGAGTGAGGCGAGTGTTGAGTGGGTAAACAGTGGAGTGTAAATCCTCTTTCCCTGTAGGTTTTAATCTCTCAGTGGGCGGTGCCTGTAGGCTGGGGCCTTCCGGCAGCCATTAATAACGCTGAGTGACAAGGAGCACTGCCTTAGTGGGGGCTGGGCACAGGTCACATGACTACATCTATGATGTACCACACGCCATGCACCAGTACTGTGTGCTGAAGCTCACTCTCCTCTCTCTTTACCGTTCTCTTTCTCCTTATCTCTATTTCTCTGTCTATGCATAGCTGTCAACATTGGGATTTGAAAATATGGACCTTTTCCAGCGCCCCGCCCCAGGCCGCCCTACTACCCCTACCACTGTCCACATACCCCGCACATTTAGACAAGGGTACACACAGTGAATCCTACAATCATCACTTGGCAACCATTTGCTTTAAAATATCAGTGCAACAAGGATTGGGTTAACTAGTTCCTACATTAAGCACAATTAGGCAGTCAGACTACAATTAGGCAGTCAGAATCAGATAACTGGTTGTAAGTGAAATGCTGTGAACATCCTGCTTTATATAAATAAAAACACAAAAGGGCAAACATATGGGAGATTTACAGGAAAATATTTACACTGGATGACAGCGGGCGATAAGGATATTATAGGGGAGAATTCTGGAAAAACAGGAGGGTTGACAGGTATGCGTATATATAAATATATATGAATGGAAAATGAATAAATGAAACAGTGAGAGAAAGACATGGGGTGAGAGAGAGAGCGAGAGAGAGAGACTATTGACAATGAGAGGAGTGAGAGAGAGCGAGGGAGCGAGCGTCTGCATGGCATCCAATAATAAAGTGAAAGGAAATGAGATTCAGTAGAAAGAAAGTGTCGCCTCTCAAGTTAACAGGAAGCCAATGGCGCTGGGGGGGGGGGAGGGTGAGTCACTGACTGATCGATAACAGGGGAGAAAATTACACCGAGGAGATGAATATGGGGGGGGGGGGGGGGGGCAGGGGATGGGGTGGCGGTGGAGGAAGACGGAGCAGAATAGCAGCTGATAAGATGGGAGGCAGGCAAGAGAAAAGACGAAGTTCAATTCTGAAGATGTATTGTAAGGGGCTTTTTATAGAGGTTAGCACTTTATCGCTGTTACATGTCAAGCATGGGTTTGTTTGTTTTTTACCCCCTTGATGAAATGCTATTTTCTATTTGAAGAAAAACATTATGTTAATATGATTATTATGATTATTATTATTATTGTTGTTATTATTATTATTGTTATTATTATTGGTATTATTATTATTATTGCTGTTATTATTATTATTATTATTATTATTATTATTATTATTAGACTATTATTCGCCATTCACCTTTCTCTGTAGAGTAAAATGCAAAATCCCTACCAAAAAATCATAGTAGTCCATGTTCAACTAAAGTACACTTCCATTATGTGGACCCCGTGTTGCTGTGACCATTATTGTGTTTTATGGTATGTCTGTTGCGTTGGGAACCAACATTGCTCAGCACTGCAGCGTCAGTGAATGGGCCAACATGCCAAATGCAGACTTCAATAATGCAAAGCTCTGTTCGTTGATGAGGCCCAAAAAAAGAGAGGCAAAATGAACGCATTGACAGAGCGAGTGATGGAGAGGAGGGCTTTTAAGAGGCCATATCTCCACCACACACTCTTTTCGCCCTGCATATATGCTCAATTATTCAACACTGTGATGAGGAGGGAGGGAGGGGGAGACGTATGGGCTTATTTTAATGCCACTAATGCCATTACGTTTGTACTTGTAAAACAATTTTGTACTTATAAATATATGTTGTGTGTTTGTAAAACAAAAGTTGTGAACTTCACATATTTTGTACATGTTAAAAGATGTACTGTAAAACTCTATTTACATGTACACAATTGGATTTTCCAATTCAATCATTTTACAACTCGCTTAAACTACGAGTGCAACTTTTTTCTTTTTGACAGTAATGTTGCAGCGAGTCAACTTGTACTCGTAAACTGGGTCAACCTTTTCGTCTTGACCAATAGGCTCAGTCTCCCCCACTAGATGAAATGGAATGATATCATTAGCTGGATTATCCGTCGATCCAACACATCTGGAAAGCGAGATCAAAATAGATCAAAGACGCCAAGTAAGTCTTCAATAGTAATTCAAATAGTTATAAGATTGTATAACAGTAACTTGCTTTTAACTACTCATATTCTTATCTCTACTTTTGCTTTATTGAGCATAATAATGAGCAATGTTGTATATGAAATGCGCCACACAACATGGCATTATATTATAAGTGTCTGAGAAGCTTAAAGAGCAGCGTGCAGGTTGGAGACCAGTGAATCAATGTGTAGGAAAATTATGTAGGAACTAGATTTTGATTAAAAAAATATACTTATATACACACACACTACAGTGACTTCTGGACTCGGTTTTGTGAGAGAATTTTACTTCTGCATCTATAAACGCCAATCGGCCGTTATGTAACAGAGGGGAGAGCGGTCATGTTTGACAATGGAAATGAATGGATCTCAAGCTAGTTTTGACTGAAGAAGTTGTGAATTCAAATGTTTACGACCACTACTCCCACGGCTGCAGAACCAGAAGCTGCCGCTGGCGGCGGATTCAATGAAGCCACTGTGTGCAGTGAAAGAACTGTCAGGCTCACCCGGTCCTGGCTTCGAAATCCCATCCTGAACTCCATCGTATCTCCGGGGAGATAATTCTCTTACGCATTCGGCGTAACAGACGCAGCAGAGAAATCTGCCACGTCACGTGCACGAAACACACCCAGGCACGAAAGCTAGCACCGTTCCTTTTCCTGTTCGGAAACATGTGGGACTCGATGTCCTGACAGGCTGGAGTTTGCACAAACACAATACTTGACCATGACAAATGGTGAAATGCAATATTTAATACTTCTGAAAATAGACCAACTCACTATCTCGACCACTTGCACTGACTACCATCCTCCTCACTACACATTGAGCAGAGGCCCGAGCCGAGGTGAACAACTCCCTCATGTTAGGTCATATGACGTGATGTCAGGAGCTTTGCTCAAAACGGCTACTTTTTTTCCTCTGAATTTGTGCCCCCAACATTAAATCCTGCATTATCTTTTCAAATGGTCATTTTCAGACAAGGTTAATTATAACTCTCCAATAAAATATAACCTGCACAATGCTCTTTAACCCTCTCTCGGACGTGGACATCAACATCAACCGCTGCCCAGACAAATTCCAAACATCCACAAACACCGTGGGGGTATACTAAGTGTCCGAAATGCTGTGTACAAGTACACAATTGTTTTACAAGTTCACAACTTTTGTTTTACAAATGTACAAAATATGCAGTAAAACATTGTTGTTGTTTTTTTTGGGGGGTGGAGATTGGGCGGAGGGGGCTTTGGAGAAAACCTGTCCCACAAAAACAAAACAAAAACACAGGCAGCTTATTTGTTACAGTAGGTGGATATTTACTGGCAATGAAAAATGGTCCATCCTTTGTCTTGTGTGCGTTGGTAATTTCCCAGCATAACAGCCCTGTTATAAAACTGTAGCGACTCACTAAATATAAATCTGTTTTGTTGGTGGTGGTTGTGGTGGAAAGAAGGAAGAGGGGAATGTAATTTCTTTTTCAACGTCAAATCTAGAGGACTTCTTTGTGCACAAGGCTTTGTTTCTGCATGTTCTGTGTTTATTTGCAGAATGTATTTTGTCCTTGTACAAAAACAGAAGTTCCTTTGATTCAATGGAAAGACATTCATATTGAACTGTAGTGGAGCTGTTTTTTTTGCGTGGTGAAAAATGCCAAAGAAAAAATGAAGAAACACAAAGATAAAGAGAGAACAGCAAATGTAGCGAGGAGGAAGGAGAGCGATAAGGGGAAAAAGACAGGAGACAAACCAAGAATGTTCCAGTATAACAGAGCTGTCAGTTGGCTGAGATAAGCCCTCAGCCTCCTTCCCATCATCCTCAGGTACTTTCCCATTATGCCTCAGCTGAGCAGCATCCAGTACCGTCCGCTTCGCCACAGACTAAAAACTCCATCCATTTTTCATGGGATGTATTTCAGGCTCCTCTACTGTGCCCTTCTATCAAACACTGTGTTTCTGGCAGCACTTCAAGAGAGCAGAAACACATCATTGTCTCTATCCTGTTAGCAGTTTGTCTCCTTCAAGGAAAACCAAAACTTAAAACAAACTTACTATAGATGAAAAGTGATGTAGTGGTTTACATAGTAGTGGTATGGATTCTTCTTGGTCCAAATCTCGACTTAAATGCCCGTTTAAGGGTAAGATGCAGACTACTAATACATTCCCGTGGCTTATGTTAAGTCATTTTACCTAATCTTATTTTGCAATATCATCTCAAGTCCATGTCAACATTTTGCCTTTAATATGACAACTCTATTACATGCACACATCCAGTATAAGATCACGTCATTTATATGTGGATGTTGTGTTGCCTTGCTCAAATTGCACCATGGTTACACAGCGTTGAAAAGAACATTTGCTGTATGGATCAGGTTTCATTGTGAGATGTTGTGATGACATAAAAGCATATGCCATTCTGTGCAAGGATACAAGGTAGGCAACAATGATGGGGAATGGATCAAATAACCTGAATGGTCTTTTCTTCTGTCCATCATAGAACCAGGCAGGATATTCAAACTTTAACCTTACTAAAGGCAGCCAAGGTTAAATGCAGGCACAGAGGCACTTACAATGCTAGTCTCCTGTGTATGTGTTGATGTATTCACCTTGCACAGTGGTTAGCACTGTTCCATCACAGAAAGAAGGTCATGGGTTCAAACCCAGCTGGGACCATTCTGTGAGGAGTTTGTATGTTCTCCCCGTGTTCACATGCGTTTCCCCAGGGTGCTCCAGTTTCCTCCCACACTAAAAGACATACATGTCAGGTGAATACTCCTGCCAGTGCCTTGCTCAGTGCTAGACCTGGGGTTGGGCCCCGGGCACTGCACTGTGGCTGCCCACTACTCCTAGTGATGGGTTAGATGCAGAGATCAAATTTCTTGGTACTTGTGCAATGACAATACAAGATGATTGTTCTTCTTCCCTTACCTGTACTTTCTCTCTTCCAGTCCCCCACGTTCCAGAGCCAACATGGCAGATGAAGCGGACATGCGCAATGAGCTGGCTGACCTGCAGACACGGGCAGACCAAGTAGCTGATGATGTAAGAAACACATACACATGCGCACTCACGCACACATACACACTGACGCACAGGCACACGCATGTGCACACACACACGTACACATACACACATTATTTATGTAAATATATGCTTTATATATGGCCAGTGAAAATGACTAATTGTGATGAATAATTGCAGTGAAAGTTTAGGCAGACATAGTGAAAATTAAGTTGCTTTAAAGCATTTTAAATTCTTGCTAAATCAAGTCTGCATAATCAATGTCAGGTAACATAATTGAATTCATGCAAAAAAAAAAATGTATTGCAGTTGTCGGTTCTTCTTTTTTGGCAGAGACAGTTAAAATATGAAATTTTCTCCTGTGAATGTGTATACCTGCCTGCAGACACACTCTTGAACTGATTAAGCCTGACGAAGGAACTGACCCTCTGTAGTCTACATTTGGCCCACCCTATCATCAGTAAAAACCATTTCTCTGGAAGCTTTGGTTCCTCCTAATGAGTTGGAGAGGAGCTTGGGAAAGAGCAGATCATTTTTGTGGAAGGGAATAATAGACCAGCCCTGATGGCTCCCATTAAACATTCATGGAGAGATAATGCAAAGCTGAGAGGCTCCTCCGATACCAGCAGAGAAAAGACAGGAGGCAGGAAAAGAGAGACAGAAATAGGAAATAGTGAGATAGAAAGAGTAAGACAGATCCAGGGAGAGAGAAAGACAGTCAAGCGGTGGTCCGCACACCAGACGAGCCATGGAGCGCAGCGTTGAGCAGCGTTGAGCAGTGTTGCGTAGTAGAAAGGACAGCACACGTTGAAAGATTCGATTTTAGGTCTTGTTTTGTGTTTAATATACAGTTTGATCTGACATTAGAGAAAAGGAAAGAAAAGGAAAGGAAAGGGGAGAAATAATGCAGTACAGGGTGTAAAGAATAAGAGGGTGATGAAGAAGATGAATAAAAAGACATGGAGGGCAAAATAGGGATTACAAGAAAGAAGTACAAGAAAGAGGGAGTACAAGAAAGAAGGGAGAAGAGAAGAGAGGCGCAAGGGATGTCAAAGTGAATCCCTGTGTCTCCACACATACTTACATACAGGACGATGATCTAATACGAAATATATACTGGATGTGCTAACAGCTCAAATGGCCCCATAACCAATCATGTCAATTACCAGCTTTCTGTTTTTATTGCTTCAATCGCTGCTAAAAATAACATCTTAGCTGTTCATGTCTACTGTATGTCCTTCACTCACAGTAAAGGACACTGTCTCCCTTTTGTCCCATCCTGCTCCCACTCTTGTCGTCCTCTCTCTCTCTCTCTCTCTCTCTCCTCTCTCTCTCTCTCTCTCTCTCTCTCTCTCTCTCTCTCTCTCTATCCCTCCTCTATCCCTCTCTCTAGTCCCTGGAGAGCACTCGGCGTATGCTGGCCCTGGTTGAGGAGGTGAGTCCATTGATCCCCCCCCCCACACACACACACACACACACACTCACACACTCATGACTGGACACTGTTACGAAGACAATGACAACAGCACTTTTGCCTTCTGCTTTGTCTTGGTTGACTTTCCAAGCCCTGACTGACCTGACATCAGGCCTTTAATCAAAGCAGACAGTGAAGATGGAGCCTGCCTGGCCAATGTGTTATTCTGCCTCTCCTGTCCTGTCTCTCATCTGTCAAACACCCTCACTTTTTCCTTGGTGACTTTAAACTGCCTGCCTAGTACTAAAGATGAACTAGGTGATACACAATCTGTGTATCATTTGTCACAATCTGTGTAAATGTGTCGTTGTCGTGGTCAAGAGTGAGATTCAGCGTTTTTAATAATTGGCTAAGCTATTTGGTGTGATAATCAGAATATGTATTATAACACTGTAACATTTAACCTTATGTATCGGGCCCATAAATGCAGCAAATGGGACGGGCCCGCGCCGGGCTCAGACAGAATGTGCACGGGCTCCGGTAGGTTTGGGCTTGTTTTTTTTGGGCCGGATCTAAGCTCTAGTGCACGCATACCTGGTTGGTAAGATGGAATGGATTGACATGCTATTTTGTGCAGTTTTTATATCAGCATCTAAGGCAACCTGACTACACATCAATAAATCTCGAAATGGTTTTAATGTCACAAAGTGCCGGCTGGTTGATAGCTCTCGTTGTATATGACAGGATAGTTGTGTGGTTATTCAGGTTGTCCTTTGACTGAAGCCTCCTGGATTCAATGTCCTGTTCAGGCACCACCCTGTTATAGCATCCACAGGCAAGAGCTGTATCCTTTACCAGCTAATGCACTGGCTGAATATGAAACCCAGGAAAATGTAGATCCTCCTCTGGAAAAATTTCAGAATCAACATCATGGGAATTCAAATAAAGTTTTGGTGGAATTCAACCCCTGGTCAGCATCAGTACACATGGCTCTGGAGTCAAGGTTGAAATGGTGTCACTAGATGTACAGAGAGAAATCCTGTAGGAATGTAGACCGTTAGTATGTACTGTATATGCTTCCTGAAATCTAGTGAGTTAGATTAGGCACCAGGCCCACAATCTGAAACAGGAATAATGGTAATGAGGTAATCATACTAGATACTAGAACAATAAAATAGTAAAACAATATGTATATGTATTATATATAATATTATATATATTATATTATATATATATATATATATATATATATATAGTATATCTATATATATATGCATATGACATTGTACCGGTCCCACCATTGCAGAAAAAAGAAAGAAATGTGGACCATTTATGTGAAGGCCAGTTTTTTTATCACTTATCACAGTGCATGCTATTTAGCATGGACATACTCTTTCCAGACACAGAGATGTGGGACAACAGTTCCACATGAGACAGCCAAGTCTGGGCTTACTCCCTCTCGTCACCTGCAAGTATGAGCGAGCATGAGCCTAAACCAATCAGCAAGCCATCACAGTCTCCCAGACACTGTAAATGGGTACCATCATGATAATGGATACGTTGATATGAAGAAAGAAACGACACTATATTGACCGCTCCATCAAGCTCATTTGTGGTTGTATCTCGGCATAATTGGAAACCTTAAATGCCAAGCAGCTGTATCCTGTCAGAGTCTATTTGTTCACGATTGGACCCATGGTCTTTAAGGTGGATATCTGCCATAGACCTTGTCATTTCTGAACCCTGTCTGCCATTGTGATTGGCTGTGTGAGTACAACACATCAAAGAGACAGCAGATAGAAAAAAAGATGTTGGATGCAATGTTAGCAAGTACATAACTCTGAAAAAGTACATAACTCTCAGTTTAGTTCCACAGAGTCCTGCTACTAGGGGCCCTCTGAGTAATCTGTCTCTGGACATGTAATATGCTGGAAAGTGCTGACAAATAAGGATGTTTAACTGCTTTGTGGCTCCTCTCTGTCTGTCTGACAAGCATTTTCTATTACAGCAACTAAGGGTGCGCTCTAGGGGACTTATAGGCACATGTATAGACCAGGAAAGAGCACCACATGGAATTATGGTCAACATCTACTGTGAATTGGTCTAGGATATTACTCATAGTTCATAGTAGTCATGAACAGGTGTGTGTATTGTTTGTGTTAACGATGTTTCTACATAGTGATTTAATTGATTTGGCACAACTTTATTTTTAACTGGTAATCGAAGGGCAAAGCTACCCCTGGGACATGAGAGGAGGTGAAGGGTAGATGTTCATTTGATGCAAATATCAGCAAAATATGCCCAAGCACAGAGTTTAAATGATCGACCGTGGTCATGACCGCAAATATTGGTCTTTAACGATAGCTATATTTCTAGTACAGGTGGGTGGGCTTGATTGCATTTGTGCCAGGGGTGATTAAACCTAAAAATGAGTGATATGTAGAAATCTGTCTTATGATTGCAACATCAAAAACACCCCCAGAAACCATTGGTAAACCCTCCTTAAACCGAATACCATGACAAAGTACGCGGGAGCAGACCAGTCCAACGATATCTTCACCCCACGTGTCCTCTGCCGATGACGTGGGCTCTCATCTACTCTGCTCCGTACTTAATAAGTGAAGACAGTAACACAAGTGCCACATATATTGGCAATCTACCAATGTGAACCACTAGCAGATAACCTGAAAATAGAGCCCACACCCCATAGCCAGAGCCTGTAACTGCCCTGCAGGCAGCCTCCTCAAACTGCATGTGCTTAAGTGCTTGTGTATAGTACACTACTTAGTAGGAATTAAGAAAGCATTACAAGAGAGGATGCTTTCTCTGATGTGAGGATTAGCTCCCCCCACCTCCTTCTAATGTTAAGTAGGATGCACACATTACTTGTCTTTACAGTCTAAGCTGGTCTGGGCTTCTGTAGTGCAATGGGAAAACATCTCAAATTTGAAACCGAGGTTCAAGTATTATTTTTTTTCCCCCTAGTAAAATGTCACAAGATCCACCTTAACACC
>JAOPHQ010000445.1:0-28440 GCA_030340625.1 Merluccius polli
GTTGTTATTGTAGTTGAGGAGTTGTGATTCCATCTCTCTAAGTGTTCATTTAAAGTCGTAAATTTGCCTGGCGCCCGACTGCTGCATTATTGATCGAACATTAGATATACGGCGTGTCGATTTTCTGGCCGTTGATTTTAATCTGCTATTATGCATTCCAACCGACACCGGCTGGAGCAAACCGAGTGAGAGGGCCAAATTTTGGACGAACGTGACCTTGGCTCCGAGACTATGGAGTTTTTGCCCGTGTTCATAGAATTCATTGCTCGGAGCAAGAGTGTGTGTGTGTGTGTGTGTGTGTGTGTGTGTGTGTGTGTGTTTGTGTGTGTAGATGCATAGTCACACAGTAAGACAATAAGAAGACAAGGCTGAATTCCATCCATTCAGTTGTCTGTCCATTCATTCCTTCATCTGTCCTCTCCCTCTCTCTCCCTCTCCCTCTCTCTCTCTCTATCTGTCTCTCTCTCCCCCTCTCTCTGTCTCTCTCTCTCGCTCTGTCTCCAGGGCCTACTCGTTCCACGTGAGCGCCGACGGCCAGATGCAGCCGGTGCCCTTCCCTCCGGACGCCCTGCTGGGCCCGGGCATCCCGCGCCACGCCCGCCAGATCCACACGCTCAACCACGGAGAGGTGGTCTGCGCCGTCACCATCAGCAGCTCCACCCGACAAGTGTACACCGGGGGCAAGGGCTGCGTGAAGGTGTGGGACATCAGCCAGCCGGGCAGCAAGAGCCCCATGGCCCAGCTGGACTGTCTGGTGAGTGAGGGGAGGGTCAGAGGTTGGTTGGAGATGGTTATTAACTCTACTGTACTGAGTGAGGCTCCCACATGCACATTCCTAAAAACTACCAGCCATAAGACGTGCAATGCACACACGCACACACACACACACACACACACACACACACACACACACACACACACTCACACACACACAGACGTGATGAGCCAATTTGATCTTGTTGACTTTGTCACCCTTCATTTAATTGAATCCGCTTCCAGCCACATTAAACTGACATTATCAAAATGTCCACATTCATTTGCCGAGCCGTGCCAATCAATTTTCCATCAGTCCCTGGGTGATCCAAACACTCTCTCCAGTCAGGAATAAGCCAATAACCTCAGTCTTCCCGGTCGTCTCGGCCAATCAGAACAGGGACAACTACATCCGCTCCTGTAAGATCCTCCCAGATGGGCGGACCTTGATCGTGGGCGGGGAGGCCAGCACGCTGTCCATCTGGGACCTGGCCACGCCCACGCCCCGCATCAAGGCGGAGCTAACGTCGTCCGCCCCCGCCTGCTACGCGCTGGCCATCTCCCCCGACAACAAGGTCTGCTTCTCCTGCTGCAGCGACGGCAACATCGTAGTCTGGGACCTCCACAACCAGACCCTGGTCAGGTAAGCAGAGCAGCATTGTCTAGTTTACAGTTGACGCGCCTTTACAGTTGATGCGCCTTTATCCAGAACACACTTACTGATTTAGGATGTACAGAACATCATAGGTGTAGATTTCGGGGGGGGGGGGGAGTTGTTAGTTATGGCCAAATGTGTTGTATTCTTGTTTTCAGTCAGCTTCAATGACAGTTGAGATGTACAGGATTCATAAAAATCATCCTAAAACACAGATGTGTTATATGTTTTGAATGTGCAGAAAGTTTTGAACATGAGCAGAACTCTTGCTGAAACACACATGAGCTAGTAAAATCCAGGGGTTTATAAATTCACTAAAATGAATTAATACATCATTGATGTGAATGGGTGCCAGATGCACATTTAAAGAGGTTACTTCCCCAATCAAAAGACACTAAAGAGGAAAGAAGAGTAAATCATGCCTATATGTATGTTGACTTAGCAGGGATAATATTAAATGAGAAAAGTTGATCTACAGGGGAATAAATATTTGAAAGTAATACTGAGAGCCTTACTGCATTATATTTCATAATATTTTAAATTGTCACCAGGTGCCTGAATTTTGTGTTTTCCTTGACATAAATAAAGTCATTTCCACCATAAATTGATGCAGAAAAGGCACAAATTGGTGCATAAAAATTCACCAGAATGCAGTAAATGAAGTGTTTGATGCTCAAAATGCCCCCCTGCTTAATGGGTCTCCCCCAAAGTTCAAAGGAAACCCACACCACTGCAGAACATAGATACAGACACAGGGAGCAGGAACAGGGAGGCATCCTGCTTAACGACTCTAGTCAGGTCAGGATAGACACAGACATCTTGGAGGAGGATCAATGGGTCAGTTCAGAAATCCAGTCAAAACCCTGATTGATTTTAGCTATGAATGCTTTGAACTTATTTTAATTAATTTATTATGATATTACCTTTAATATTTGTATATAAAATTATATTATTGTAAGTATCATGATTGATATTGTACATTGTAAATTGTTTGTTTTATGTTGTATTGATACACTTACGTACTCAGGCCTCTCTTGAACTGATTAAATCAAGGTTTGAATTGAATTGAATCAAAAGAAAGTAGTCAGGTAGAGTGAAGGTGAAAGTGTGTCACATGGGTCGATGCCTCGGTTCCTTCCTCCAGGTATGGAGGGGCAGAGTAGAGCGAGGGGAGAGACCAGACACTAGAGAGTGTGTTTGGTGTCAGAGACATGAGGTGTGGGTGTGTGTGTTATGTGTGTGTGTGTGACTCCCTGTGCTGTGGTGTCTGTCATGCAGGCAGTTCCAGGGCCACACAGACGGAGCGAGCTGCATCGACATCTCCAACGACGGCACCAAGCTGTGGACGGGCGGCCTGGACAACACCGTGCGCTGCTGGGACCTCCGAGAGGGACGGCAGCTCCAGCAGCATGACTTCACCTCACAGGTACACACACACGCATGCGCGCACACACACACACACACACACACACACACACATAGGCAGGTACACACACACACATACACACACACACATGACATACCACTTAAACACACCTGAGCACAAACAGATGGCGGGGACACTACCCAGCAAATATTACTGCACTGTGCACACATAAATATTCCAATACATCATCTGGTACTTACTCAGACACACCACAGTAGACACTTCAAACACACACACGTACACGTACACACACACACACACACACACACACACACAGTCAGCAACTCTTCACTGTCACAACAAACCTATAGACTTGACTGTTGTTGTCAGATGAGTTTCGATCTGCCGTGTAATGACTTTCTCTGTGTCTTTCTTCCCCCGCCTCTCTCTCTCTCTCTCTCTCTCGCTCTCACACACACACACACACTTACTATCTCTCTCTCTCCATTTCTTCACATGATCCACTTATATTCACTCACCAACTCGCTCATTACCTCCTCTCTCTCTCTTTCTCTCTCTCTTTCTCTCACTTGGCCAAATCTCTCTATTCATCTCTCTCACTATCACATCTCTTTCCATTCCAATTCCCTCTCTCTCCTTCCTTGCTATCCTCTCTCAACCCACACGTCTACACTCCTCTCTCACTGGTTATCGCTCTCTCTCTCTCTCTCTCTCTCTCTCTCTCTCTCTCTCTCTCTCTCTCTGTTGCCACTCTCTGTCTCCCTCTCTCTCTTATACACTCTCGCTCTGCTCTCTCACTCATCCTACTGTTAACCCATCCCCCCATTTCTCGTTTTCTCATTTTACGTTTTTTATTCTTTCCGTCATTCTGCTTATCATTCACTTCTATCTTCTCCTTTCCTCATTCTTCATTCTTCCCCTCCCCTCTTCCTCACCTCATTTCCTGTCTTCCTCTCCTCGCTCCCTTCCTATCTCTTTACCTCTGTACATCACTCTTAATGCTCTCACCCCTTGCCACCCCATTTCTCTCTCTCTCTCTCTCTCTCTCTCTCTCTCTCTCTCTCTCTCTCTCCCCCCCATCTGCATCCTCCTCCACGTCTCGTACCTCCCGCCCCACCCCTCCCCTGGTGGTGGCGTGCCCCCGTCTGCAGATCTTCTCTCTGGGCTACTGTCCCACTGGGGAGTGGTTGGCTGTGGGCATGGAGAGCAGCAACGTGGAGGTCCTGCACGTCTCCAAGCCTGACAAGTACCAGCTGCACCTCCACGAGAGCTGCGTGCTCTCCCTCAAGTTTGCCTACTGCGGTAAATACACACACACACGCACACACACACGTACTGTTTTGTGTAAATAATCAAGTTATACTATTTCTTATTTGTTATAACTAAAGTTGTGTGTGTGTGGGTGTGTGGGTGTCTCTGCAGGCAAGTGGTTTGTGAGCACAGGAAAGGACAATCTGTTGAACGCATGGAGGACACCGTATGGAGCCAGCATCTTCCAGGTGAGAATAACCATAACGATAAAAAAAGGTGCATGTGTGTATATGCATAGATGTGTGGGTGTGTGTGTGTGTGTCCGTGTGTCCATGTGTGTGTGTCTTTAGAGAGGGAGAGAGGAGCTTGTAAAATGGCATCTTGGTGGTGTTGTTGGATCTCTATGTCTCCACGGTCTTGCACACTGTCAGCCAGAGAGAGAGGTGAGGTGAGGGGAGTAGGCGGGTGGTGAGGAGGAGGGGTGGGGTGGGGGGGGGCGGTGGTGGGGTGAGGAGGGGGGGGGGGGGGGGTGGTGGGGGTGAGGGGGGGGGGGGGGGAAAGGGGTGCAGCCAGGAGGCGGCAGAGAACATTTTGTAGTTGTTTTCATCTCAGGTTCGTTGATCCAAGGTGACTTGCAGGGGTTTATCAGAAAGAACAGGGACTAGACACATTCAGAGAGTGTGTGTGTGTGTGTCTACCTCTCTCTCTCGATATCAAACGTCCTCTTTCTTTGTCTCCAGCTTTTTATTTCTCTAAATCACACACACACACACACACACACACACACACACACACACACACACACACACACACACACACACACACACACACACACACACACACACAGTTACATTAATATGAACTGATAGTTATGTAGAGATTCATCATTCTTTGGTGAACCAAATCGTCTCTATGTAATTTAAACTAGCTACATATGTGTGTGTGTGTGTGTGTGTGTGTATGTGTGTGTGTGTGTGTGTGTGTGTGTGTGTGTGTGTGTGTGTGTGTGTGTGCATGCATCTGTGTATGGTGTGTGTGTACGAGCGTTAGCGTGTGTGCGTACATGTGTGCGTGCGTTTGTATGTCTGGGTATGATGTGTGTGTATGAGTGTGTGTGTGTGAATGCATGTGCATGTGTGTGTGAGTAGCTGTCATACTGCTGTAAGCTGTAGTGAGCGCGCTCAGTGGCTGCGGTCCCTCTGAGAACGCTGGCTATCTGCTTTGTTAGCCAAATGCCAAATGCTCCTCTCCTGCCAATCACTTCCCGCTGTACACCATGTCGTACAGAACCACACACTAGTCTCTTTCTCATGGTCTTTATCTCTCTCTCTCTCTCTCTCTCTCTCTCTTTATCTCTCTCTCTCTCGCTCTCCCTCTCTCTCTCTCTCTCTCTCTCTCTCTCTCTATATATATATATATATATATATATATATATATATATGTCTCTTCAACATTGTATATTTATCTCTCTCCTGCTCTTTATATCTTTCTCTTTCGCTGTCCTCATATCTTTCTCTATCTCTTACTGTTGCTAATTCACTCTGTCTCTGTCTCTCTTACTGTCTCTCTCTCTGTCTCTGTCTCTGTCTCTGTCTCTGTCTCTCTCTCTCTCTCTCTCTCTCTCTCTCTCTCACTGTCTCTCTCTTACTGTCTAATTCGCTCTCTCTCTTTGCTGCTAATTATTGTCCTCTACACCACCCTCGTCCCCACTAGTTTATGCTGTGCTCTATTTCTTCTTCCCCTTACACACACACACACACACACACACACACACACACACACATTAATACCATCCTCTTTGTTGTGCATCGCTCCTGCGTTCCCTGGTTGCCATTTCTGTCTCGCTTTTTCATTTTAAGTTCACTCTACCCTCCCTCTTCTCCCCCTCGCCGCCCCTCACCACTCAAGACACACACACACACCCTGCTGCTCTCCTCCTGCCCCTGACACACACAAATACACACGCACAAACACACACACCACTTCTCCCACCCCGTTCCTTTTACCTTTTGGCCCGTCTACTGTGTCACACCCCCCCCCCCCTCCCCCTTCTCCCTTGTCAAAGGGATTCTGTCAAAATGGCCCCTCACCAGTGGCCTCATGAATGACAGCCCTGCTGAGCCTAGTGGAGAAGAAGAAGGAAAAGGAGAGGGGGTGGGGAGGAGTGGTGTGTGTGTGTGTGTGTGTGTGTGTGTGTGTGTGTGTGTTCGGGTGGGGTGGGCGGGGGGGGGGGGGGGGGGGGCGAGGTAGAAAGAGAGGCGAGCTATAGAGGATACAGTGGAGGAGGAGGAGGAGTAGGAAGAGGAGGAGGAAGAGGAGGAGGAGAGGGTGGAGGAGGAGGAGGGGCAGGCTAGAACGAAAGGAAAGGAAAATGAAGAATGAAAAGAAGATAAATCGTAGGGCGTTTGAGGGGGTGGGCGAATGGAGCTTTAGATCATCTAAAGCCAGGTGCACAGGTTTCACACACACACACAGAGACATACACACATGCTCTAACACACACACACACACACAAACACACACATGCTCTAACACACACACACACACACACCTACAGACACATAAACACATGCTCTAACACACACACACACACATGCTCTAACACGCACACACTTACAGACACATACACACATGTTCTAATACACACACACACACACACACACACACACACACCTACAGACACATACACACACACACATTCAGATACAGACACAAGGCCATGCAGACACACACAGAGAAGAAGAGAGGAAGAAAAGGAAAGAGAGAAAGAAACCAGAGTGCTTGTGAGAGCGATTAATGAGCCTGCGTCTTCCTTTTGGCTTCTCTCTCTCTCTCTCTCTCTCTCTCTCTCTCTCTCTCTCTCTCTCTCTCTCTCTCACGCTCCCAGACAAATGCGAAAATGAGCAAGCCGGAGTTTGTTGTCAGTTTTGAAACTCAAATATGCCCGCGTTTGTTGAAATGAATATTGAAATATGAATGTGAATATTGTTTGTGTATACTGTATAACGGCGCATGATGGTATATTTTGGAAAACTGGAAAAACTTTAAAAACATTTTCCTCGGTCTTGGCTTTAATCCTTCTCACTATCTGTCTCTGTCAATCTCTCTCCCTCTCCTCTCTCTCTGTCCCTCCCCTCTCTCTCTCTCTCTCTCTCTCTCTGTCCCTCCTCTCTCTCTCTCTCTCTCTCTCTCTCTCTCTCTCTCTCTCTCTCTGTCCCTCCTCTCTCTCTCTCTCTCTTTCTCTCTCTCTCTCTCTCTCTCTCTCTCTCTGTCCCTCCTCTCTCTCTCTCTCTCTCTCTCTGTCCCTCCCCTCTCTCTCTCACTCTGTCCCTCCCCCCTCTCTCTCTCTCTGTCCCTCCCCTCTCTTTCTCCCCAGTCCAAGGAGTCCTCGTCCGTCCTGAGCTGTGACGTCTCGCCCGACGATAAGTACATTGTGACGGGCTCCGGGGACAAGAAGGCCACAGTCTACGAAGTGGTGTACTGAAGGCCCTCAGCCATCTCACTCAACGCAGTGTGTGTGTCTGTGTGTGTGTGTGTGTATGGGTATGTATATATCTGTGTGTAAAGGGTGTTGAATAGTGATTTCACATCCTTCCTGGGGGGTGGGGGGGGAGGGGGTGATTATGTGGTGATTTGGCGGGGTGGTGGTGGTGGGCGGGTTGGATGAGTGGGTATTGTATAGTAACAGCAACAACTCGTATAACCAGCCCTCCTCAAAACACACACACACAAACAATTGCATGCACACACACACACACACATGCACCCTCACGCATGCACTCGCACACAAACACACGCACGTACGCGCGCGCACACACACACACACACACACACACACACACACACACACACACACACACACCCAAGCCCCTTCCTGTGTTCATCCCTTATTCAGCTCCTCTCACATGCTGCCCCCTGCCCTGGACTGTGATTAAGAACCCCCCCCCCCTCCTCCTTCCTCCCTCACACACACACACACACAGCTCAGCCAACACCACCTCCACAAACACCGCCCCTCCCTCCCTCCTCCCCAGCCCCTTCGCACTCCAACCACCCGCTCCAATTTTAGCTCCAGCAAGATACAACATGGGAGAGAGAGAGAGAGAGAGATAGATAGAGGTAGAGGGAGAGGGAGGGGGAGGGAGAGTGAGCCAGAGAGAGAGAGAGAGCGAGAGAGAGGGGAAGAGAGGAATATGGGAATGAAGAGAGGGGGGGAGGGAGGGAGGGAGGGAGGGGGGGGATAGCAGAAACAAAGAAGAAGCAGCTAGATAAGAGGACAAAGACAGGGCCTGGTTGAGCGTGAAGATAACGACGAGAAAAGAACGAGAGAGAGAGAGAGAGAGAGAGAGAGGGAGAAAAAAGAGTAAATGCAATAAAGGCACAAGAAAAAGAGAGAAGCAAAAGTGAAAGGAAGTAGGGGGGTGGTGGGGGGGGGGGGGGGAGTAGCGGTGTTGCGGTGGAAGGAAGGAGGGAGGGAGCGATGGAGGGAGCGAGGGAGGGTAATTAGGGCTGTTTCCTGATTAAGAGCTCAGTGGAAGGGAAGGCCCCCAGAGGAGGAGCGGAGCAGAGCGGAGCGGGAGGGAGGGAGGAGGAGATGTGGGGGGCAGGTAGGGGGGAGGGGGTGGAGTCGGGAGGGGGGAGGGGGGGAGAGCAGGAGCCCCGGCGGGAGCAGCCGCCAGGAGCACTGATGCCACACAATCGATTCATTAGCCAGACAGTGGAGGCCCTAATGAGGCCGACGCCGCGGCCCCACTCTCCCCCAGCGAGAGGTGTCAGGGGCCGGGGAAACGCTGCTCTCTCTCTGCTGCTGCTGGTGGTGCTGGTGGTGCTGGTGGGAGGTGGTGGTGGGGGAGGCGGGGGCGGTGGTACACTAACACAAAACACCGACATGTTTGTGTACATACGCACCCGGGAGCAGGCGGACGCTCGCACGCGTTCAACCGCAATACATGGATCCGCGCGTCTCGACTCCCGACGATGTACTTACCCGGCAACGCGGACCCACACGCGTGTGCAGACCTACTAGTCCCAGAGCCAAGAGGGTTTTATTTATGTTTTTGAGCCCAAAAGGTTCAATGGGTGTTTCTTATGCAGAAAATTGTGAGGAATTCAAAAATGCAAGTCTTACAAACCTAAAGGTAGACACACATTCACAATATTAATTTGAAGTCGGGTACCTGTTCATCTCAGTTTTCACTTTTGTTTGGGAGTGGTTTCAAGCAACATGTGCCTAAATCCATATAAACGTAGGCAAATGACACCAAATTGGGCTTACTAGCACAATTTTGCAGTGCTGATTTCAAATCTGTGACTTATTTTGCTCTCAAACTGTTTTATGACCCTCTATTTTGCATTTCAAGATGGCCGCCGATCTACGCACCCATACACCACACATTGTTTTATATTGACAATTCCAGTAGTTTACCAAAAACACAAGTCTAGTATTTTAAATGGCTGTCTTCTGTAGGAAACAGTCTCAGGATTTAAGTCTGTAAATTTGATAAACCTACCTGTTGCCATTCATTCACTGTATTACTTCAAACCTATGTCACTCGTCAACGTTTTTTATGACATTTTTAATGTATGATGGAGAGATATTGCAAAATCCATTATTTCCTTAACTTTATCAAATATCATCCAATGAATGATTGATAATGAGCATTATTTAGGTATAAAAGATAATTATGATTATAATATAATATAATATAATTATGATAATTATTTTATTTCAAGAATTTTATTATGTACATGGTAACTTAATATTTTTATTTTGTAAAGACAAAATGTTTTTGAAAATGTTAACACCAACATATATAAATTATATCATAGATACACAATCAATCATCTTCCTCTTCATCATCACTTTCATCACTGGAGTAGGAGAAGAATTCCTCATCCATGTCATCAGTAGGGGAATCAGTGTCTTCCTTGCTGAGAATGTTGGCAATACTCTGAGGTAGCTGTTCGCCATCATACCAGTTGATACCATACTGGTTGTCCTTCAACATCCATCCATGGTCTTTAGGATCCAGGTCTGAAGGATTTCTAGCTGGGGCATTCTTCCACAAGTAGGCAATATACTGTAGTTTGCTCTTCGGACTTTGTTGACCAGTGAAGAATGACAAGGAGGCATATCACTTGGGTTGACACCTTTCATTTTGCTGAGAGGCTGGGTCTTTGTTTTGCTAGGTGCATACTTCTGCTCGAACAGAGCCAACCTGACATCATTGACCTTAGAGAGCTTTGGCATTGAATACATGCAGCATGTGAACTTCTCTATCTCTTTCATTGTGTTGTCATCAACTGTGTCACTTCTACCAAGGCAGGCAAATGCACTGACAAATTGTTGTCTCTTCTTCATCAGGTCAAATGGTCTCATCTTTCCCTTGTTCACAAAGGAAGCTGAGTAGTCTGACCCAGTGTAGGCATGAAATGCAGGCAAGGCTTCAAGGAGTTCTCTGTCCATATGTTCAACCAGCTGGGACATGTTGATATACCGCCTTGTGTTGTTTGAGCTCAGACCAACATCCATCCAGACCAATGGTTTGTCAGGCATTTGTGAGATGTGATGTAACAGGAGTACAAACACATCTGTGTCAGAACACCTCACAGCAACTGTGGGCTTTTCATTTGTCAGCAGCCTTGATAGATGAAACAATTCAATTCAATTCAATTTTATTTGTATAGCGCCAATTCATAACAGAAGTTATCTCAGTGCACTTTTCAAATGGAGCAGGTCTAGACCAAACTCCTAATAACATTTACAGAGACCCAACAGTACCACCATGAGCAAGCACTTGGCACGGGGGCAAGGAAAAACTGCCTGTTAAAAGGCAGAAACCTTGGACAGACCCTTCGGCTCTAGGTGGGTGGTCATCTGCCTTGACCAGTTGGGGTGAGAGAGAGAGAGAGAGAGAGAGAGAGAGAGAGAGAGAGCAAGCAACTACATCAATGCACTAGCACCAATGATGGGGGACAGCGAGCAGCAACAACAGTAACTGTATATAACTGGTAACTGATATTAGCAATGGCAGTCAAGCAGGACCATGGAGGCTCCGCCAGGATCCATGAGAACCTGCGAGACGAGAAAACACAAGAACTCCGGGGAAGAAGTGTTAGTAACATGCATTAATGGGACATGAATGTGTGCACACAGAGAGAGAGAGAGAGAGAGCGAGAGACTCAGTGCACCAAGGGAAATCCCCCGATAGTCTAGGCCTATAGCAGCATAACTAAGGGATGGTTCAGGACTCACCTGATCCAGCCCTAACTATAAGCTTTATCAAAGAGGAACGTCTTAAGCCTACTCTTAAATGTGGAGAGGGTGTCTGCCTCCCGAACCACAACTGGAAGCTGGTTCCACTGAAGAGGAGCTTGGTAACTGAAGGCTCTGGCTCCGGTTCTACTTTTAGAAACTATTGGAACCACCAGTAGCCCTGCATTCAGAGAACGCAGTGTTCTAGTGGGGTAGTAGGGTACTATGAGCTCTTTGAGATATGAAGGGGCCTGCCCATGAAGAGCTTTATAGGTGAGGAGGAGGATTTTAAATTCTATTCTAAATTTTACAGGGAGCCAATGCAGAGAAGCTAGTACAGGAGAGATGTGATCTCTTTTCCTAGTTCCTGTCAGTACTCGCGCTGCAGCACAAATCCTGGTGTCCGCTTCCTCGTGTGTGCAAGCCAGATCTGCTGCTTCTTTATGAATAACTGAGCCTTGCTGGACTGTGTAATGATGGCACACATCATCTACTGCAAGATACACATGGTGGCCAGCAAGTGTGTTAGGATCTGCATGGCTAGCCCATTCCCGAGCAAGAAACTTCAGGAATGCCGTTTTGAAGGCTGGTGACTTAAGGGCTTTCTGCCATTATTTTGGTCGATGCTGCCCAGGACCTGTAATGGAGTAGGCAGTGTCATCTGCTGATCGCCTGGAGTGTTCAAGATCCTTGATGGATGGATTCTTGTAAACATCACAGATCATATCGACTCTCTCTGACATTCTGCAGAGTATCTGTAGTATCTGTAGTATCAGCGACGCCACTTCTCCCAAGGTGACGGGCAGGTTTTGTAGTGCATGCAAGAGAAACATACCATCAACAAGGGTGACATCAACAGGACTTCCAGGGCATGTGCTGTCCACTTCATTCTCAAGCTTGTGCAGAAGTTTAGACTTGTCTGTCTTGTTGAGGCTGCCGTCAATGTGGGCCAAAGAAAGAGGCACTGGTGTCAGAGGGAATGAAAATACTTTGTTGAGGTCTAGGTTGTTCTTTGAGCTGAGGTAGAGTAGGTGTCCAAATAGATCTCTTGTTCCTTGCAACTCCACCACTTTCTTGTTGCTCTTCACAGATGCCTTGACAGCTACTGACGCAAAGTTCTTCACTTTGCGTCTTGGAATTGCCTTCTCAAATCTTGCAGGATCAAGTCGACATCCATCTTCAAACTCCTGGCACCAACGTTTCCCTAGTTCTTGACAGTGCAGTAGGTCTGCCTTGATGTCATTTGGCACACTCTTCCCTGTTGACAAACAATACCTGTAATGGAGTAGGCAGTGTCATCTGCTGATCGCCTGGAGTGTTCAAGATCCTTGATGGATGGATTCTTGTAAACATCACAGATCATATCGACTCTCTCTGACATTCTGCAGAGTATCTGTAGTATCTGTAGTATCAGCGACGCCACTTCTCCCAAGGTGACGGGCAGGTTTTGTAGTGCATGCAAGAGAAACATACCATCAACAAGGGTGACATCAACAGGACATCCAGGGCATGTGCTGTCCACTTCATTCTCAAGCTTGTGCAGAAGTTTAGACTTGTCTGTCTTGTTGAGGCTATGTGTGCCATCATTACACAGTCCAGCAAGGCTCAGTTATTCATAAAGAAGCAGCAGATCTGGCTTGCACACACGAGGAAGCGGACACCAGGATTGTGTTTCATCTATCAAGGCTGCTGACAAATGAAAAGCCCACAGTTGCTGTGAGGTGTTCTGACACAGATGTGTTTGTACTCCTGTTACATCACATCTCACAAATGCCTGACAAACCATTGGTCTGGATGGATGTTGGTCTGAGCTCAAACAACACAAGGCGGTATATCAACATGTCCCAGCTGGTTGAACATATGGACAGAGAACTCCTTGAAGCCTTGCCTGCATTTCATGCCTACACTGGGTCAGACTACTCAGCTTCCTTTGTGAACAAGGGAAAGATGAGACCATTTGACCTGATGAAGAAGAGACAACAATTTGTCAGTGCATTTGCCTGCCTTGGTAGAAGTGACACAGTTGATGACAACACAATGAAAGAGATAGAGAAGTTCACATGCTGCATGTATTCAATGCCAAAGCTCTCTAAGGTCAATGATGTCAGGTTGGCTCTGTTCGAGCAGAAGTATGCACCTAGCAAAACAAAGACCCAGCCTCTCAGCAAAATGAAAGGTGTCAACCCAAGTGATATGCCTCCTTGTCATTCTTCACTGGTCAACAAAGTCCGAAGAGCAAACTACAGTATATTGCCTACTTGTGGAAGAATGCCCCAGCTAGAAATCCTTCAGACCTGGATCCTAAAGACCATGGATGGATGTTGAAGGACAACCAGTATGGTATCAACTGGTATGATGGCGAACAGCTACCTCAGAGTATTGCCAACATTCTCAGCAAGGAAGACACTGATTCCCCTACTGATGACATGGATGAGGAATTCTTCTCCTACTCCAGTGATGAAAGTGATGATGAAGAGGAAGATGATTGATTGTGTATCTATGATATAATTTATATATGTTGGTGTTAACATTTTCAAAAACATTTTGTCTTTACAAAATAAAAATATTAAGTTACCATTGCATGTACATAATAAAATTCTTGAAATAAAATAATTATCATAATTATATTATATTATAATCATAATTATCTTTTATACCTAAATAATGCTCATTATCAATCATTCATTGGATGATATTTGATAAAGTTAAGGAAATAATGGATTTTGCAATATCTCTCCATCATACATTAAAAATGTCATAAAAAACATTGACGAGTGACATAGGTTTGAAGTAATACAGTGAATGAATGGCAACAGGTAGGTTTATCAAATTTACAGACTTAAATCCTGAGACTGTTTCCTACAGAAGACAGCCATTTAAAATACTAGACTTGTGTTTTTGGTAAACTACTTGAATTGTCAATATAAAACAATGTGTGGTGTATGGGTGCGTAGATCGGCGGCCATCTTGAAATGCAAAATAGAGGGTCATAAAACAGTTTGAGAGCAAAATAAGTCACAGATTTGAAATCAGCACTGCAAAATTGTGCTAGTAAGCCCAATTTGGTGTCATTTGCCTACGTTTATATGGATTTAGGCACATGTTGCTTGAAACCACTCCCAAACAAAAGTGAAAACTGAGATGAACAGGTACCCGACTTCAAATTAATATTGTGAATGTGTGTCTACCTTTAGGTTTGTAAGACTTGCATTTTTGAATTCCTCACAATTTTCTGCATAAGAAACACCCATTGAACCTTTTGGGCTCAAAAACATAAATAAAACCCTCTTGGCTCTGGGACTATACACGCTTGCGCGCACACACACACACACTCTCTCTCTCTCTCTCTCTTACACAAACACATTTAAGTGTATGTATATGCACAGCACCAAATGGAATATTGAAACGGGACGCTCCCTGCCCCGGTATCCGTCGTAGTCGGGAGTCTGACAGAGCGTAGTGTTTAATGAGCAAGGGAATAGGGGGGGATTCGCACCCGGGACCCGGGGACGCCGACGGGACCCGGGGACGCCGACGGGACCCGGGGATGCCGACGGCCCCCCCGCAACGCCTCGCTAGACACTAGTTAGCTAGCTGCGGCGGCGGCGGCGGCGCACGCTAACTTCTCCATGCAAACGCTGAAGAGATGCTAAACCTGACAGGGTTTAGCGTGTATGTATTTAGCACTTAGGTCAACAATAGCATCTTGTCTTGATTTCCTTCTTCTTTTTTTTTTTTATCAGTGTTTCAAGTGACCACACCCCCCCCCACCCCCCCCCACCTTACACTGCACGCTAACATATTAGCATATCCAGTGCTCTTGCGCTACATATTTGTTTCATTAAGCTATCGGTTGCTATATAGCAGAAGGCATCCTCTGCTCTTGTCCTATTATCATATTACAAACTAAAGGGGGGGGGCAGAAAATGTATATTGGAACTTATTCAGTAGACTGCACCACAAATGTACGGACCTTTTCTTTTTTTTTTCTTTTGGCTCATTTATTTTCTATATTTAATATGTAAAGTGTTTGCTCGTCTTATGTGAAGATATGTGTATGTAATGGGAGAGGGTCTGAACAGTTAGTGCGTGTTGATTCGGGGCTGCGACGAGATCAGGCGGGGGAACAGACCCAACAACCACCTTAGCCATGCCAAATACAGGGGTGGGAACTTGTGGCCACTTGTTGCGTCAGTCCTTTTTATTTTTTCCCTTCAAACCGATGTTTTTTTTTTGTTGTTGTTCTTGGTGATGGTGACAAGCCGGTGGTCTGGCGGCGGCGGCGGCGGCGTCCTCTCGAGAAGTAAAACGTTAACTCCATTTGGGAGAGCTGAGCTTTCGTTGTGCTCTTTGGTTGTTGTTTTTTTTGTCTTTCATCATTGGTTTGGTTCGTTTTCCCGTTTTAGTCCTTAATGTAAATAAGAACTTAATACCTTTCGCGTTTCTGTTGAGTACGTGTTATCATTTCGTGGCAGGCGAGACGCAGCGTGCGATTAGAGAACTAGTCACGTGACCACGGAGGTCATGTGACAAGAGTCTTTACTGTGACTGCCCCCCCGCCCCACCAATATTCTCAAGTCCCCCTCAAATAGAAACGACGATTTTAAAGACATCATTCACGTGTTGAGCCATCGGTACAGTATATCGGCCCATCAGCGACGTGGCCGGCATGTTTTACAAGACTCATCATGTAGAGGAGACTTGCGTAAACATCACTTAAAAAAAAAAACGACATCTAGACTCTTTCTATCGCAGTGTTGAATGCGGTGCAGAGAAACCTCTAGAAGTGCGGGCCCTGTGCTTATAGAGTGGGCGCACGCTGAAGAGATGAGTGTGTATATTGTAATGCCTTTGCCTGCCTCTCTACCCGTTTCTTTCTGCCAACGAGCAGACCTTAAAGGATGTACCGTATATCCAATTTTTTGCACACTACCCATAAGGATGCTGATTTATCGCTATGCATCTGCTGGTATGCTAGCTTTTAGAGTTTTGAGTTTGAGTATTTTATACTAATACTGTACTTTCAATGTCCGTTATTTGTCTCTCTGCGTGTGCTTTCTCTGTTCCAACGAAAGAGACTTACGTTTAAAAAAAGAAAAAAAAAAGCTTATGACTTGTACTTTTAAAAGCCAAGGAACATATTTTTGTTTTGTGTTTTTAATGCACTGTCTACCCCCCCCCCCCCCCCCCCCCCCCACGGACACCTTTCCCACGTGCTGTAAAGAAAAAAAATACTGTATACAATTAAAGAAAAATTGTGTTCATCTTTTTAAGTGTCTCTTGTGTCATGTTTTATCTGAGAAGAGAGGAAAGTAGTAAAAAAAAGAAAGAAATTGCAGGTATGTTTGGGGTTTACATTCAAAGGTGATTTAAATGACTTAATGGTTAATCTATGGCAGTAATCTGGTCAATTCAAGTCCCCAAGGTGTTTGTGGCAGAGCGTAGTGCATGAGGGTTGCCCGCTGGTCGAGTGTAAATAAGTCAATGAGATGACCAAGACACAGGCAGCCAAATGAAACGCCACAGATAAAGGATTAATTGGTCTCGTTTCCTGGCTTTGCGTTTGAGTGTTTAGCTAGTCACAATGTGTGATCTACCATGTCTGTCTTCTTTAATTCACATATAAAGATTAAGACTGTATAGGCTGCTATGGTCTGTAGAAAATAAATGTATAACGGTAGGCCTAATCTGAGTTTTACAAGGTCTCGGTGTCATATCTTCTGAATTCAAAATTCCACACTAATGAAGCAAATGCAATGATAGTCATTTAAATTATTCACTTCCATCCACTGCTATCTACTTTTGTCCATTTAGTGAATATTTCAAACATATCGTGGTCATTTGAGGACAGTTCTCTATAATTTATGTTGATTGAATAATGTTAATTTATTACAAACCCGAGCATCACAAGATGATACTAATGACAGTTTTGAAGACTATACCATTATGAGATGATGATTATAATAAAATATGTGAATTTCTATTACTTAGGCATACTATAAGGCCAAGGGTGACTATCATAATGTGACAACCAGTCTTTATTTCCATAAAAACTAGAATCCACTGCTACTTGGAATGCACAGCCATCTCTCTTTTGCATAAACTTGTATACACATCTAACCTGAGACTATGAAAAGGCGACCCAATGACTAATATTAACAAAACAAATAAACAATCAGTGATATACTGTATATGTACACTAAAATGTCTTCAAAGATAAAACCATCAAGTATAAATGGCTACACCTCATTTAATTTTGTGGTGTCGTAAAATATGTTTTGTTTTATGATTCTATACATCAAGGGCAATGTCTAATTTAATTCTGCTTGTGTCCCTATACTCAAAGTGAAGCGCATGTCCTGAATACTCAGCACATGTTCGATACCACTTGCATACATTTACATATGTGTAGAATTTTAAAAAGGTGTTGACATGGTGCGCTTTAACTTATACATGAAAGAACCCATGGTCTACTACATCTTCAAAGGTTGCCCAGTTTAATTGGCAGCTGAAATTACATGTCCAATGTAATGTGGAATATACAGCTTAATTGGCTTTATAAAAAAAGAAGCAGATCTGTGCTGAAGTTATCTCCATTTTACGTGATGTGAATGATGGCTGCAATCCCAGCCAGACCAGCTTAGTGGTCAGTCTGTTTTTTTCCTTCTGATTCTGTTGATAACGCATGTTTGGTGAGAGGCTGCTTTCTGTTACCATGCCAACTAAATACAGAGTTAGCCCTTCCAGGCTTCCAACTGTCCATTTTTAGAAACAATGCGATGGTAGTTGTTTTCAGAATATTATATAACCACTTCAGCAATACTTCATATGGTCCTCAAAACCATTGTGGAGGAATAACAGCCAATAGTAATCTGCAGCCATATCATGACTGTACGCATGGGCAACCAAGTGTCTAGACACATTAAAGCAGCTTCTGAAAGATGACAGATATTTAATAATCTTGTTACAGACCTAAACCTTGAGACCAAATGAAGTTGTAGAAGCCATGCTGTTGGCTGCATGGGCAATCCCTGAATATGTTGCCTTATGACGGCATTAGAATCACAATCAGTTGGGGGAAGGAGGCCAACAATCTGCTTTCTTGCTACTAACTTCCAAACTCTTCTTGGACAAATCTCGCCCATCATTGCCAAAGGCTATCAAAAGATTATTTTATGATTGCATCATGTTGATGAAAAGCCAAAAATATATTGAGCTTGGCAGGGTATTTATTGTGAACACTGAAATCCCCAGTGGCAAGTGACCAGGGGTAATTAATATGGTGTGGAGTAATAGGTGAACCCTGCCCTGCATTCAATCTAAAAGTGACAAGGAGCTTAATGTGGCTAAATGACCATAAACAAAGTCAGAATGAGCTGAAAACATTTCTGAAAATCTTTAAAAACAAAAATTCAAAAGGACAAATGTAGTCTATACTTAGGCTTCAGGTTTTAGGGTTAGGGTTTTCTTTAAGGGTTTGATTTTAGGGTTTAGGCTTCCTTTTAGAGTTAGGGTTAGGGTTTCGTATTTGGGTTTGGTTTTAGGGTTTTAGGTTAGGGGAATCTTTAAACAGCTTAAGAATTGATCTCTTGATCATGAAGGTCTATATTTAATTAGTTTTATTCATGAAAAAAAGTCCCCCCAAATTGAAATAGGAAATACAAAATTACAATTACACGAAAATTAAAGTAAAGCAAATTAAGAAATAACATGCGGGTAAGATAAAGAAGAGCAAAGGGAGGAACATTGAGTTCCATAAGGTAATCCTAACAGAAAATGCAAGAGAAGCATTGCATAGTAAGATATAAACAATAAACATGATAACAAAAAAAATGTAAAAACCCTAATAATATGATTTTCCCTACATTAGAAGAACAATTTATATGTATACCCTATTCCTATTAGAATCTGGATTTGCAAATATATGGAACAGATCTTCATATCAGAATAGATTAAACAAGGAGAAAATCCGACATTGCTTTAAAACATTATATTAGAATACTAAATCACAATCATTTCAGGGACAATGAAACATTTATTAAAATAAAGGGGGACATACAGAGAACACCAGAAACGAAAACTGAGAGGTCAGGTTATAAATCCAGAGAAAAAAAGCGATAGAAAATAGATGGAGATAATGAGAAAATCAAGAAATCAGAGTGAGAGAAAAGAAGATGGTGAGAAAGAGAACAGTTCTCTTTCTCACCATCTTCACCTTCTCTTCTTTTCTCTCACTGTGATTTCTTGATTTTCTCATTATCTCCATCTTTTTTCTATCGCTGTTTTCTTGATTTTCTCGTTCTCCACCTTTTTTTCTATTGCTCTTTTTCTTGATGTTCTCAGAGAACATCAAGAAAAAGATCAACATCAAGAAAAAGACTTTCTTGATGTTCTCCGAGAACATCAAGAAAAAGAGCAATAGAAAAAAAGTTGGAGAATGAGAAAATCAAGAAAACAGTGATAGAAAAAAGATGGCGAGAACAAAAAAAAACGAGAAAACTGAGCGATAGATAATAGATTGAGAAAGCGAGACAATCGAGAGAAAGAAGCAATAGAAAAAAGACAGAGAATGCAAAAATCGAGAAAAAAGAGCCATAGAAAAAAGATGGAGAGAACTAGAAAATTGAAAAAAAGAGTGATAGAAAGAAAATATCGAGTGAGAAAATGAAGAAAAAAGAGTGATAGAGTAAAAAATAAGCCAGAGAAAAAAGATAGAGACCATGAAAATCGAGAAAAAAAACAATAGAAAAAAGATAGAGAGAAGGAGATAATTGTGAAAGAGTTATAGGAAAGAGATGGAGAACTAGAAAATTGAGGAAAAGAGAAATAAAAAAGATTGCGAGAACGAGATAGTTCAAGAAAAAAAGTGATAAAAAAGATGGCAAGAACTAGAAATTGAGAAACAAGAGAAAATAAAAAAAGATGCCGTGAATGAGAAAAGCGAGAACAAAGAGGGATAGAAAAAAGATGGAGAACTACAACATTTTGAAAAAAAGAGCGAAAGAAAAATTATGGAAAAATGAAAAAAGAGCCATCGAAAAAATATGGAGAATGAGAAAATTGAGAAGACGGAGCAATAAAAAAGACAAGAACGAGAAAATCAAGAAAGAGCGATAGAAAAAAACTATGGAGAACAAGAAAATGAGGAATAGAGCAATAGAAAAAAGATGGGGTGTGACGAATGGATAACCGCACATATGTATCAACAGACTGTAATATCCGCACATAGCCACTAAGGACCATAAATATAAATATAAGTTGTATTAACCGCACCTGGTCACCAGATGGCGGCACACATAATACACTGGGGGCGGGCGCTAAACACTAGCCAATCAGCATTATGCGTCATAGAGGCCACGCCTGCCCAGATACTACCAAACAACACATCCGGGGGAGGGCAGAAACCCTACAGGCAGCGTATCTGGACAGATACCCAGCTAAGGGGAGCTCCACGCGCGTGAATTTTACAATTCTTCTCCATTTGCTTGATAGATAATAGACCTAAAGTTAAACAAATAAAGTGAGTTAAAGCGATCCTGAGTCGGCAGCCTTCTTCCTCAAAGAACACACCACAGGGGAGAATGAGAAAATCGAGAAAAGAGTGATAGAAAAGGGGTGAGAGCGAAAAAATGGAGTAAAAAATGACAGAAAAAAAGATGGAGAATGAGAAAATCGAGAAAAAAGAGCAAAGAAAAAAGATGGAGAACAAGAAAATCAAGAGTGATAGAAAAAAGATGGGGACAACGAGAAACTCGAGAAGAGTGATAGAAAATATAGTGAGAGCGAGAACATCTAGAAAAAGAGCGATAGCAAAAAGATGGAGATAATTATATAATTGAGAAAAAGGAGTGAAAGAAAAAAAGTGGGGAGAACAAGAAACCCAAGAAAGAGTGATAGAAAAAATAGGGAGTGAATGATTAAATCGAGAAAAAAAGAGTGATAGAAAAACGATGGAGAGAACTAGAAAATTGAAAAAAAGAGTGATAGAAAGAAAAGATCGAGTGAGAAAATGAAGAAAAAAGAGTGATAGAGTACAAAATAAGCCAGAGAAAAAAGATAGAGACCGTGAAAATCAAGAAAAAGAGCAATAGAAAAAAGATAGAGAGAACGAGATAATTGTGAAAAAGAGTTATAGGAAAGAGATGGAGAACTAGAAAATTGAGGAAAAGAGAAATAAAAAAGATTGCGAGAATGAGATAGTTCAAGAAAAAAAGTGATAAAAAAAGATGGCAAGAACTAGAAATTGAGAAACGAGAAATAAAAAAGATGGCGCGAATGAGAAAAGTGAGAACAAAGAGCGATAGAAAAAAGATGGAGAACTACAACATTTTGAAAAAAAGAGCGAAAGAAAAATTCGAGAAAAAGAGTGATAGAAACAATGGCGAGAACGAGAAAATCGAGTAAAAGAGTGCTATAAAAAAAGATGGAAAGAACGAGAAGAGAGAAAAAAGAGAGAAAAAGATGGTGAGAACGAGAAAAGAGAGAAAAAAGAGCCATCGAAAAAATATGGAGAATGTGAAAATTGAGAAAAAGGAGCAAGAAAAAAGACAAGAATGAGAAAATCAAGAATGAGCGATAGAAAAAAACTATGGAGAATAAGAAAATGAGGAATAGAGCAATAGAAAAAAGATGGGGAGAATGAGAAAATCGAGAAGAGTGATAGAAAAGGGGTGAGAGCGAAATAATTGAGTAAAAAATGACAGAAGAAAGATGGAGAGAATGAGAAAATCGAGAAAAAATAGCAAAGAAAAAAGATGGAGAACAAGAAAATCAAGAGTGATAGAAAAAAGATGGGGACAACGAGAAACTCGAGAAGAGTGACAGAAAATAGTGAAAGCGAGAAAATCGAGAAAAAGAGCGATAGCAAAAAGATGGAGAGGATGATATAATTGAGAAAAAGGAGTGAAAGAAAAAAAGTGGGGAGAACAAGAAACCCAAGAAAGAGTGATAGAAAAAATAGGGAGTGAATGATTAAATCGAGAAAAAAAGAGCGATAGAAAAAAAGATGGAGAGAACAAGAAAATCGAGAGAAAAGAGTGATAGAAAAAGATGAAGAGAATGAGATATATCGAGAAAGAGGGATAGAAAAAAGAGTGGGGCAGTTCCCTGTCCAAGGCCTTCCTGGTGTAATTTTTCAGGAACCCAGATCCAAGAGGCCTGTCCTGAGACTGTGGGCCGCGTTCCGGGACTGTTCCCAATCCAAGGTCCTCCTGGTGTCGTTTTTCGGGAACCCGGACCCCAAAAACCAAACCAAACCCTAAAACCTATCCCTCAATTAAAGGCCATTAAGCTACATTCACTGAATCCATTTGGATTACCTTTTATTGGTTATTTAATTATCCGTTATCACTATGTCATTTTGTGATGTGTATGTTTTTATTGTCTGTACACAGAGCCTTATTGTAAAAGAGCCGTGGGACTAAATTGAGCTGTCTATGGGTTGCATTCACATATGATTTCAAAATCGTTTACTTTTTTTTGATAAATGCTGCATTGTGCCTTCCTTTTGAAAATAGTACTGTGATACCGTGTCCTCCACAACAAGTTCAGATTTTATTCGTCAGTTATAGGACATTAAGCTAATTCCATTTCTATTCATTTTAAATAGAGGATGTGTTTTCACCTGCTTTTTACAGCACACCGTTTCCCTATATACCTCTGATGCCTAAATAAATGGGTGCATTTTTCCATTTTGGCTTTAGGTCATTATCCAATATGAATTTTTCCAAAAATAGTTTACACCTTCTCATAGCATACCATGTCATTCAAAAATCAAGAGATGTACATTTAATTAATGTTTTCACCGTAACTTAGTCCTATGGTGCTCTAGAGGTGAGAATATTAAAAAAAACATTTCCAACCAAATCTCGAGTCACAAATGATGCCATCCTGCTTTGCCTTTTAGAGAACTTTATTTACATGTCCATATATAGCAAGGTCAAGGTTCACGAATGAAGTCGGGGGGGGAGGGGGGGAGCAAGGGGGAAATACCTGTTTGCCTATGTGCCCCCGACAAAGACAATAGAAAAACACATCACTGATAATGACTTTGTTTTTGTAGTAGCCATGTCCCTGATAAGCGTACCGGTTGTCAACGTAGACCCTAGTGTTGAATGCATGTCCTGTGTGGTCTTGTTCCGTCCTGGGCCTGGCTAGTCTAGGCTAGGGTTCGCGAAAAGCATCGTAGGACCAAATGAGTCTCCCATCATCAGAAAAATGGACCCAAGGTTACCTTGATGTACTCGGGAGGGTTTGAGCATCCAGCGTTCGCGACGCTTTGTCCCCGGTCCACAGATTTATATATGCTCCAGAGATAATACAATCATGTTGCCGCTGAAACCGAAAAACCAGGAGAGAAGGAGTTGGAAACTTCCAGAAGAAACATATAGCGTCTTGTAATCCATTACCCTCAAACCCCACCCCATCCCCAACAGCCATGTGCTGAAGACATGGTGGGGAAGGGGGGGGGGGGTGCGAAGCCGGACCCTCCACAGTAGCTCCCTCCATGTGAGTTTCAAACTGCTCCTCGAACCCTTTCCCCACCCGCTGTCTCCTTCTCTCGCTCTCTCGTTTCCATGACGCCGTCAACCTTTCGCCACTGTGTTGTGGTTAAACTGCCCCGCCCGCCAAGAAAAATTTAAAAGCTAAAAAAATATGTTTCTTTTTTTTTTTTTTTTTGCTAATTTCTTGGGTCACTACAGAGGTTTTATTTTGTTTTTAAAAAAATAAAATAAACAAAAAAACAACGAAAAAAAAACAAAGTTCTTTGGAGGTATCCCACATTTGCGCACAACTATAGACTAACCAGCATTCTCAGAGCATTGGAAACAAAGTTCAACAATCAAGAGATTTCCAGAGATGTGACTTTGCGTCCCTCGCTTCTTCTCGCTTTCCGTCTCTCTCCCTGTCATTGTCTGTCTTTCATTCCCTTCACAAACGTCAATAAAACAAACAAAGTACAAGTGAGTGTCTTTTGTTTCCATGCCAACCGTCTCTCTGTACAGTCATTGGTACAGGGGGGGAGCCGGGCCCCGCCCATATCTATATAATATTTATTCCCAATAGCCAATCAGCTTCCGCTTCAGTAGATGACTTCATAGACTGTGGCCTTCTTGTCCCCGGATCCGGTGACGATGAACTGGTCGTCGGGGGAAATGTCACAGCTGAGTACAGATGAGGACTCCTTGGACTGCAGCAGAGAACAGGAAGAAGCAGGGAGAAGCCGAGTTAGTTACAAACATTTTGATGAAATACATTTTCCAATGAAGAGACCAAATGCTGGTGGGGTGAATTGAAACCATTAAATCATGATGGAACATGAATAAATATGAGTCATTCTCTTCATACAGAAAACTGAGTCAAACTATTTGTTATTGAACTATTTTTTATTTTTTTAAATGGTCAAACATTGGGATACAGACATTATTTGTATTAACACACAAGATAAAACAATGACGTGTTTCTTTGTTCCTTCAAGGAGGTCCTCCAACAAGCCATGTGTTTTTGGATCATCATACCAAGGTCCCCCATCATTTTACCCACCCTACCCCACACATTCCAGTAACACTAATCGCAACTAATGAAGAAGATAATAAACCCACCCCCAAAACAAAGGCCTACCTGGAATATACTTGACCCGTACGGCGTCCGCCACGCGTTGAGTAGGTTATCTTTGCCAGTGCTCACAAACCATTTGCCTAGAAGACAAAAAATGCACGCAATCACACACAGAGTTTAACAGAGGAGCCTCTGGAGAAGCCAAGACCACATGCGGAAAAAAAAGGGTGTACAGTCAGAGGGAGAGGAAGCGGACCCTGGAAAGCATGAAAAGAGGGATAGAGGTCTGATCAATTTGTCTGAAAATAATCCTCCCAGGGAGTACGACGTAACCAAACTATCACTCAAGCTGGCAAGTGTGTGTGTGTGCGTGCGTGTGCGTGTGCATGTGAGTGTGTATTTACCGCAGTAGGCAAACTTGAGGGAGAGCACGCAGCTCTCGTGGAGGTGCAGCTGGTACTTGTCAGGCTTGGAGACGTGCAGGACCTCCACGTTGCTGCTCTCCATGCCCACAGCCAACCACTCCCCAGTGGGACAGTAGCCCAGAGAGAAGATCTGCAGACGGGGGCACGCCACCACCAGGGGAGGGGCGTAGGAAGGAGGAGGGTCAGGGTGAAAGAAGGAGAAGATTGAAATGAGTTCCAGACTAATGTGTGTATAACGTTACCTGCAAAGGAGAGTGTCTTTTTCCTACATGCATGCACATGTGTGCATGTGTTGTCAGACAAAGTCCCGTTGAAAGTATATGTCACTTAGGTGGGTGGTCTATGGTGATGTATTGGTATTCGTAGTATGTGTGTAGGTATCAAATCACATGTATTTACAGACCACATTTGAAAACAACCAGCTGTGATCTATGTTTGTGGGTGTGTGTGTACGTGCATATGTGTATGTGTGTGTATGCATGCTGTGTGTGTACCTGTGAGGTGAAGTCGTGCTGCTGGAGCTGCCGTCCCTCTCGGAGGTCCCAGCAGCGCACGGTGTTGTCCAGGCCGCCCGTCCACAGCTTGGTGCCGTCGTTGGAGATGTCGATGCAGCTCGCTCCGTCTGTGTGGCCCTGGAACTGCCTGCATGACAGACACCACAGCACAGGGAGTCACACACACACACATAACACACAACACCCACACCTCATGTCTCTGACACCAAACACACTCTCTAGTGTCTGGTCTCTCCCCTCGCTCTACTCTGCCCCTCTATACCTGGAGGAAGGAACCGAGGCATCGACCCATGAGACACACTTTCACCTTCACTCTACCTGACTACTTTCTTTTGATTCAATTCAATTCAAACCTTGATTTAATCAGGCAAGTCCCATTGAGTTCGAGATCTCATTTTCAAGAGACCTGAGTACATAAGTGTATCAATAGAGCATGAAACAAACAATTTACAATGTAAAATATCAATCATGATGATTACAATATAATAAGAAATCTTTTTATATACAGATATTAAAAGTAATATCATAATAAATTAATTAAAATAAGTTCAAAGCATTCGTAGCTAAAATCAATCAGGGTTTTGACTGGATTTCTGAACTGACCCATTGATCCTCCTCCAAGATGTCTGTGTCTATCCTGACTAGAGTCGTTAAGCAGGATGCCTCCCTGTTCCTGCTCCCTGTGTCTGTATCTATGTTCTGCAGTGGTGTGGGTTTCCTTTGAACTTTGGGGGAGACCCATTAAGCAGGGGGGCATTTTGAGCATCAAACACTTAATTTACTGCATTCTGGTGAATTTGTATGCACCAATTTGTGCCGTTTCTGCATCAATTTATGGTGGAAATGTCTTTATTTATGTCAAGGAAAAGTTCAGGCACCAGGTGACAATTCAAAATGTTATGAATTATAATGCAGTAAGTATTGTTTTCAAATAGTTGTTCTCCTGTAGATCAACTTTCCTCATTTAATATTATCCCTGCTAAGTCAACGTACATATAGGCATGATTTACTCTTCTGTCCTCTTTAATGTATTTTGTTTGGGGAAGTAACCTCTTTAAATGTGCATGTAGCACCCATTCACATCAATGATAAATTAATCAATTTTAGTGAATTTATAAACCCCTGGATTTTACTAGCTCATGTGTGTTTCAGCAGGATTTCTGCTCATGTTCAAAACTTTCTGCACATTCAAAACATATGACACATCTGTGTTTTGGGATGATTTTTAGGAATCGTGTACATCTCAACTGTTATTGAAGCTGACTGAAAACAAGAATATAACACATTTGGCCACAACTGACAAAAGCTACCCCCCCCCCCCCCCCCGAAATCTACACCTATGATTTTCTGTACATCCTAAATCAGTAAGTGTGTTCTGGAGGCACGTCAACTGTAAAGGCGCGTCAACTGTAAACTAGACCCTGCTGCTCTGCTTACCTGACCAGGGTCTGGTTGTGGAGGTCCCAGACTACGATGTTGCCGTCGCTGCAGCAGGAGAAGCAGACCTTGTTGTCGGGGGAGATAGCCAGTGCGTAGCAGGCGGGGGCGGACGACGTTAGCTCCGCCTTGATGCGGGGGGTGGGTGTGGCCAGGTCCCAGATGGACAGTGTGCTGGCCTCCCCGCCCACGATCAAGGTCCGCCCGTCTGGCAGCAGCTTACAGGAGCGGATGTAGTTGTCCCTGTTCTGCATCGGTCCGAGATAAGTAGATATGGCGTTAAATAAATGCATATTTGTAAAGGCGGGTTTATATTAGTAAAAATAAATATGAGGGTTGTACGCTCTAAACGACTCAGAAGACGAGCCGTTTATCAGCCCCAAACTTAAGATGTGCCTTCTCAGCAGGATGCGGGCCATGTTTAATGTAGCAGATTACCTCAATGACAACGCAGGGGTAATTTAGACGCCTTGTGGGTGTGTGTGTGTGTGTGTGCGCGCAGCACGTATGCGTGTGTGCGTGAGAAGAGCGTTTGAGGGTGTTGAGGTCTTTATCCAAACGAAAATCTGTACTCTGCAAATCTTACAAACAGTGTTTTCCTTGTATTTACATAATAACAAGCTTCCAACATAACGCAGAGCTTGCAATTGCCACAGACAAAAAAAATAACACAGGGATGATTCATCTACAGAGAGCCACTGTTGACAACACGTACATATAAATGTACATTAGCCTCCTCCCCTCCTCACTCACCAGACAGTCCAGCTGGGCCATGGGGATCTTGCTGCCCGGCTGGCTGATGTCCCACACCTTGCACGCAGCCCTTACCCCCGGTGTAGACGTGGCGTGTGGAGGTGCTGATGGTGACGGCGCAGACCACCTCTCCGTGGTTGAGCGTGTGGATCTGGCGGGCGTGGCGCGGGATGCCCGGGCCCAGCAGGGCGTCCGGAGGGAAGGGCACCGGCTGCATCTGGCCGTCGGCGCTCACGTGGAACGAGTACGCCCTGGAGACAGAGAGAGACAGAGAGAGAGCCAGAGTGAGAGTGAGACAGCGAGAGCAAGAGCGAGAGATCGAGAGGGGAGGACAGGAGAGAGTGGGAGTTCATGAGAGTGGAAAGAATGGGACTGAATGACAAGAAGAAAACGCTTTCTGTGTCATTCTTAAAAAAAAACAAAGAGACCTTTCCAGATTTAGATGAGGCATT
>JAOPHQ010000446.1:0-35224 GCA_030340625.1 Merluccius polli
GGCAGGGGGTAGAATGGAAGAGAGACAGAGAGAGACAGAGAGTGACTCTGAGAGTGAGAGAGAGAGAGAGAGAGAGAGAGAGAGAGAGAGAGAGAGAGAGAGGCGGGGGGGGGAGAGATTGAATTGACATAGCAAATTGAATTGAGAGCCAGAGAGCCAGAGAGAGAGAGAGAGAGAGAGAGAGAAAGAGAGAGAGAGAGAGAAAGAATTGAGACAAAGCAAATTGAATGGAGAGGGGGGGGGGGGGGGGGGGGGGGGAGAGAGAGAGAGAGAGAGAACTGAAGAGAATAGTGAAACTCAAAGCCTTGATCTCTTTGTCTAAGTCTTGCTGAAATACATCTTCTGCAAGCTTTGAGCATAGTAGAGGTATGAGAGAGAGAGAGAGAGAGAGAGGCACATCCCCGCTCAGAGCAAGAGGTGGGTGGGAGATTACTTTTGCTTAGCAAGGCCCTTTCACCATTTCTCTTCAGTTTAGCTCACCAGCCCTTTTCTTGCCAGACAAAGAATGAGACATTGCATTTTTTCTACATCACATTTCATTCTCAATCGAATATATACAATATATGTATATAAATGAATCTTGCACACATCAGCTTAGATAAATGCAAAATATAATAACATACATGTTTTTTTCCCCTCTAGGGGGCTGGGGTTACTGCAGGTTCCTACAGGCAAGAGTAATGCTCACTATACTACCCACACAAAATGCCGACACATGCACAAGCACTCAATCCACACATGCTAGCATGAAGGCATGACATGTGTACAAGCACACACACTAACACACACACACACACACACACACACCAAACATATGCGCTGGCACACAGAAATACTCTGAGAATTCAGGAGGCTAGTTTGGCTAGGCAACACACAGAGAAAATTGTTGGCACCCCTCTTCCATCCTCAACGGAGAACATCAACAATTCCTTTAATCTGAAACCATCGTTAACGAACCGCAACTGGAGGGTTTCAAATCCACTACCTGCTACACAATTACTTCCCTTTTCCGTGTCTCTGATGGTGCTCCACCAAAAAACGACAATGCTCTCTCCTCCCTTAGTAGCCGGGCATTACAACCGTGGATTTATGGTGGTCGGAGGTCATCCCCTGTGGCGGTGCCGTCCGTACATGCAGCACTAACCATGGTGCAGAGGGTGGGTGTGTGTGTGTGTGTGTGTGTGTGTGTGTGTGCCGAGTTTACACCGGCGGTGTAAACATATTCTGCCGGCTGTTGTGTCCAGGTCCCTCCGCGGAGGCACGTTCCCTTTCCCTCCATCTTTAAGGTCACGCCATGCCAACAGCATCCCCCCCCCCCCCGCCTCGAAGCGATGGACCACCGCACCACACGACCGCGGTCGGGATTCGAGACAGCAGGCAATGCAAACAGCGGACCAAAAATAGGGCTGGGTACATTGCTCCGTGTCTCGCCGTCCCCCCCGGTTCCTGGGCACACATTAAAGATTGAGAGTGGAGCTCCGACGAGGGATGGGACCTGATCCCATCACCCCACCACCGAATTACCCGCTGAGTGGAAGGCTGGCAGAGGGATGCGTGTGTGTTGGTGCATGCATGTGTGTGTGTGTGTGTGTGTGTGTGTAAATGCATGCGTGTGTTTGTCTGCAGGCATGATGTGTACGTGCGTGTCCGTGTACATGTGTGTATATGTCACGACTTTAAAAAACAACTGAATGTGTACACGACTAGGCAAATTGACATGTGGTGCATAGGTATATTGCTCTGTCTGTGTGTGCATTTGTGTGTGTGTGTGTGTGTGTGTGTGTGTGTGTGAGAGAGAGAGTGTGGGTGATCATAGTGTGCGGTGAGAGAAGTAGTACAGAGAGCAGATAAGGGGTGCACCACAACAGCCCTCCCCCACAGTGCACTCCGCCTGTCTCTTCTCATGCCTCATATACTGTACAGTCCCATCCGGTCAGAGGCGGTCACAGAGGGTTTTTTAGCTGCGATAGCCACTTACTGTAAGTGCCTGTTGAGACAATTGGGTTATGATGACATGGCCTGCTAACGCTCTGGAAACTGTCCAACAGCAAGAGAGACTCCTCTTCCAATCCAGATTTCCAGTGAAACGATTCAAGTCAACTGGAAATCCTGACAATTAGGAGCTGTTGGCTCAGCCAGATATGAAATCAGCCTTTGCCGAGCGAAAATCGATCTGGACAAAAAATTGGACAAAAGAAAAAAACAAAACAGCTCAAGCCGTCCCCTTGAATGTGGGTGTGGGTGTTTTGATTGGGGGAACGTGACAACTTGCCAGGGCTGTTGACTGTAATAATACTTATTAAAGCAGTGTTGACTGAAGCATTCTGTGGCTTTGGGATGGTTCATTGGTGCCGTCTTGTGAAACAAAGTGTTATACAGGTGTGCATTCACACTGTAGAAAATAAATCTCTGATTACAAGTCTTTGAATAACAGACAAACAAACAAACAGACAGACAAATAGACGGGGGGTTGAACTGAGCTGCAGTCTTTTTTTTCTTCTTTCAAACTCAGAAAAGAGCTAAAGAAAGAGTAATAAAGGATTAGGGAAAGAGAGAGAGAGAGAGAGAGAGAGAGAGAGAGAGAGAGAGAGAGAGAGAGAGAGAGAGAGAGAGAGAGAAATCTTAACATTCCTCACTGGGCTCTATTGTCCCCTGAGAGCATTCAAGGAGATCCAAGGTTATTTGGATCGGGAATGAATGAAGAAGAAGAAAAAAAAGAAACATCTTTGCATCCATTGTGGAGATGACGCAGACATCTGCATGACGCATTGACTTTATCTCTCATCAGCTGCAAACCTGTGGATTTCTCTCTCTCTCTCTCTCTCTCTCTCTCTCTCTCTCTCTCTCTCTCTCTATCTCATTGGGAGGCTCGGAGATGTTTTTTTGTTGGTAACTAAGCACATATTTCAAAATAGGAATGTTTATAAAAGACAATTTTGATCAGCATTCAACAATGTGGAACACTACATAGACGATCTTTTGTTTATCTGTCGACGTGTGATTTTTAGGTCAGGTTACACATTTTCATTTTCGTAATGGACAGCCTATCGTCAGCATGTGCGCTATACCTTGACTAGGTCTATTTTGGATTCTTCCCCTGATTCATTCCTATTAAACCGCATGAGACTAATACCTTTTATATAATCAGTGTTACATAGTAAACATACAGAATAACTGCAATGTTGGCTAAACTACGCAACTGTTAAAAAGCTTTTGAAGGCTTTCATATCTGTTGGCCCCGAGAGCGTTTTCATTTAACTTTGTTTTGCACAGCTCTGTAGCCCCCTCCATAGGGTCATATTGGCTTACAATGCTGCTCCACTGTGAGTAAATATAAGTCTGTGTATTAGATTTGAGGTCTGAGATGAAATCTAATTTCTCTGCACTCAGTGAGAGAGAGATTGCTAGCCAACACACAGCCAGGGCCACATCTGGCCCCTTAAAATATACATGAACATTATGAGGTCAACATACACTGCTATTCTCTCTCCCCAATGCCTTGCAGTTGCCAATTCCTTTTGGATACGAAACACTTCTTTCGATTTCTTCTTTTTTTTTTTTTTTTTTAGCTATCTGTAACTTTATGAACACAGCTCAAATTGTACAGAAGTCCACTTTGACATTGATCGTGTATGTCAGTCGCTGTAAATAAGACCGCTGTCCCATGGTCCCATCAGGGTCCCATTTATTTTTAAAATGAAGTCATCTCACAAAATAATATTAAACAAAAGATGACTTTCTTGGCTGATATTGGATAGTGGCACTTAATTCCAAGCCGGAGTAAAAAATAAGATTGATGGTGGCAGAAACCATAATAGACAAGTAATTAATATCTATTGCTCCGCATCCATTCGCAACACTGATGATGCATGCTGAGGTCTTTATAAAAAATACAAATTAGGAGTCACAGAAACCATCTCACTGGCTCATATGGAGTCAACTCAATCATGAACTGGCCAGCAGGCCCCGAACACACAGGAATATGGTAGCCGCTTAAAAACCATAGACCAAAATCAATCAATATATCTATATATCTATATCTATATCTATATATCTGTATATCTATATATCTATATATATATATATATATATATATCTATCAGAGGAGGCTGGTTCATAGAGGCACAAGAGGTTGCTCCTTCTGTTTTTGAGAAGCAAAAACTCTTTTTTTTTTAAGCAAAAATATTTTTAAAAAAGAGTAATCGGTTGAAAAAAACAACTACCAAATGTCAGTGTCATTTATATATATATAAAAAGAAGGTTCTCTCTTATATGAAAAAAAAAATCCATTATTGAAATTCTGATTAAAATGCTTCAAGAGGGACACCTGCAGGGCAGGCAAGCGAGGAACGTGCTGTGTTTAGTGGTGGTGGGGGGCAGAGGAGGACGGGATTTCTTATATCAATTTAATGTACTTCTCTTGTTTCATGCTAATATGTTCTTGGCCAAAATACGTAAAATGATGCTCCAATGGAGGACGTCCTCCCTAACCAAACCAGACCTCCCAATCCGGAATACAATATTGACAGTGCGTTGGTCCAATGATCATTTCCAAATATCAACTTTGATTCTCGGTAAAGAAATAGATATAATTACACATTGATGATATAGTTTTACAAATTGTAGTCTAGTTGAAACAAATAAAATAAAAATGCTATGTATTTTCTAATTGGAGTCGGTCAGGTAAGGAGTACACAACTTGTCCGCGTCGGGATAGATGATAATGTTTTTGAAATTTTGCATCTAAAATAGACTTTCGTGGAGGTGTGCTGGCTAGATGCTGGAAAAGCTAATAATAATGCAACGTGGACTAGAAAATGACGCGGTGAATAACGTACTGCTGACCCACTTTCATTCTTTGCCATACCAACAAAAACATGGAATTAAAATTGGATTAAACCAAGCTCAATCCAGCTTCACATGTGATCTGTCTCACATCCTTGTGGAGGAGAAGACCTCTGCAAGCGCTCTGGGGCTACCAACTCCTCAACGCTATCTCCCATCTACTAACTAATTCACTAGATGGATACTAAACCTGTTTTAAGAGCATCAGAGTTAAACAAAGAGAAATTAATTGTTTCTGCAACTGACAAATCCTCCAGAAAGCAGAGTACACTGTGCGTACTCATCTGACAGCGATCAAACCCCTGGCAGTTCTAGTGTTGTATAAGCTATCATGTACACTACAGTCCTGTATTTACTGTTTACTTAATAATAATAATGATCATGATCAAACTGTTCATTTAAATATATATATACAAATCAATCTAATTTACAGTGTATCTTCACATCCATTTAAAAAATGATATCTAATTAAATATAATTTGTGTTATATTGACAGATATATCTTGCTAGATATATCTGTCATACTTCCCATGACAGACAGCGATCTGTCAAGTACATCCTTAAGAGCGACATAATCGCAGCAGTGGCATTTTGCGGGCAGGCTAATGGATCAATTAGCACAAAGACAAGACAGGACTGGAAAGGCTTGGAAAGGCTACAAAGCACATTGTTATCTGGAGAGGACAAACCACTCATTCAAAATAATTCTGAATATAACGGAAATACCAATGCAAACAAGTAAGACAGAAGAATTGACCTGGGCTGGATGGACTTTTCTGTTGAAGAGCAGCGGTACAAGCAAGTCAGGTCCATCAATGGTGGGGGAACTAGGCATATCAGTGTAGATAGGATGAAATCAGTAGAGGAAATAACAAGTATGGCAGGTCAAATGGATCAAAGATCAAATCAGATTCCAAATGGATTAGCGAAAAAAGAAAGCTAGAACAGTATTAGACTGAAATCCAGTTGTCAAATACGAGTCAGGGTTACAAAGCAGGGTTAAAACAGACTATCGTACAAGAAGACAAGAAAAGCTGTGCACTGAAGAAAATGTTGCTGAAGTGACAGAAGGTGAGATCCCACCAAGCTCCAAGACAGGAGTAGGGTGTACCAATGATGAGTCCTGGCCCCTTGCTAGAAACATCCCGCCGAGACATGAGTGACCCATTAGAAATTCCATAACTCCTAGCCTGTACAGCCTTCAAAGTTATTCTGCACTGTCACGGCAGAGTCTCATGACTCGATTTGACGGTGTGTCAAAAAGTGTCAGACTTTTTGTCTTTTGAGGAACATCAGATCACATCACAACATCGACATGAGATTGAAAACGATGTTGTTTGGGGGATGCAGCAAATGAAGACACTGACACAACTTGAAGACACTGATATGATGCAAGTATTCAAAAATGTGGACATTTTAAATTCGGAAGCTTTCATTAAAATGTGAGCCTATTCTTCATTGGGGTTCAGGAACCGAGCAGCAACATAGTTCAGATATTGACTTACATTAGTTAATAGAATGGTCTCTTTATAGGTCACCTTCATCATTGCTCTCATTTGAACAGAAGTGTTGGACTTTCAGTCGTTAAAATGCAGAGGTCGTTGCATCCTAAAAACATTTGTATAGCTCTTAACAATTGAGAATGTTATTGTAATGCCAAAGTCAGCAGGCCATGGTAGATAAGCTAGATATAAACTTAATTAAATTGTTTGCAATGTTGAATTGGTATTTGTTGTAACTTACAATACAAGTTAAGCCATATTTGTATTGTAATGTATTTATACATTACAATGGTCATTCATAATCTAAAAATGCCTAAAAAGTCTAAAAAGTCACTTCCTTATAACATTTAATTTTGTCAAAGCGCCAGGCAACAAATGCCTTAACAATTAATTGGGGACGGATGATTTCTCTTAAAGTATATAGAAGTCAAGAGCTTCTGAAATACTTGGAAAACACAGTCCTGATTCTTCCATTGTGGTTTCACAAAAATCAAATAGGTCTTCATCACATGGTTCATAAATAATTAATTTGCAGACCTCCTTGACGGTATCCAAGTCATAAGGTCTTACAGTCTTACAAATGAGGGGTGCCAGATGCATCACTTCTGTACTCACTTGGACCGTTCGAGTTTGTAGAAGGACTATGGGAGTTACAAACATTTTTTTATTTTATTTAACGCCTCCTGAAAAGAGAAAGTGAAGTGGTGCAAAAAAAAAGTACAAAAACATTGCAAAATGGAATTGTCTTTGAAAATGTTCCTTGCTGTCAAGTAGTCAAAAAGAGTAACATTACATTTTTGAAAGCCTAGTTTGAGTAGTCTCCTTACCTGGATAGTACCACGGAAGCACAGCTGCATTAGTGCCTTATCCAGAAAGTCACCTGCAAACAGCCCTTCATCCTTCAGCTCCCCTAGTACCTGTATCCAGTGCTACACAACTTATTTTCTCATCATACCCCACCAACTCTCGATTATTTGGTTGGCTGTGCTTGCCCCTGCAATAAAACCTCTCTCCTCTGCCCTGTTGTCCTCACCATTTCGCATTAAATTAACCTGGATGTCTTTCACCACCACATTCTCAGTGCCCATGTCAGTGTGCACAAGCCTTGGGCAAACTGCTACATGGCTTCAACAAAGTAGCTTCCAATAACACAAGGGTATGGGTATTCAGCCAAATAATCCGATGGGAGAAGCTATCATTGCAGCCATTAATACAGATTCCATATGGCTTGAGATTGGCGTATGAGTCAATGTGCCATATACAATTTGGACCTTGTGAAAAGTACTGTCTCCTTCTGAGTCTTTGTCTTGGACAAGCTTGAGAGTAAACAGGGTCAAGTTCAGCAAGGACGACCTGATTCTGATCCCATGCTCCGTGCACTTTACATACATCCATAATGTATCAACTATGAAGTCAATGGCGCTTTGCAAGTCATTATTATTGATCATTGATGACGGAGACCTAATGTAGTCAATATCCGGAGTAGTTGCCTCTTACTAATAATGAAGCCATGCAAATCAAGGGTAAATAGTATGTCTTTAAAACTCACTCCTAATTGAAAATAAAACAGAATAAGGGAATTCCTTTCCATTTTCATCTATCCTTTCTCTGGTCTTCAGAGACTGCAGAGGGTCCATAGAGTGATGGCAGAGGTAGCAATCTGTCAAATAGTTTTTTTTTACTGAAACACCAGCAGACTTGGATATTAGGCAGCTAATAATAAACAACGCAATATTGTATAATTACCGTACAAATGATTTTAGAAAGAGTGCAGATGAAAAAATAAAACACAGAAATAAAACACATGGGGGTCACTGACTTGTTGCCAAAAGCAGGTGTGCAATTCGGCACTAGGCATGGACGTGACATCATCATTCAGAGCCCTCAACATTTTTACAAAAATTATTTAAAACAAATTCATGGCAACGAAAAAGGTATTTCAAGGACACGGAAAATAAGTATTTTGAGGCCACAAATTACTATTTCGAGGCCACAAATTAGTATTTTGTGGTGATAAATTCCCCCCCCCAAAAAAATCTGTCTCTAAAAATAATAGGTAGGCTGATAGGTGTTGAGCGATTGTGTAGTCGGTGACCAGTTTCTTCACAGGCTAAACACTGTGTTAGCTGTGTACAGAGATGGGGTTAAATACAGAAAGACCCAGAAACGGGGTCCAGAGCAAGGACATGAACACTGTGTCAGGACTACTGCACTGACCCCCTGCCATGCCTGTCTCATTCAATGTGTGCATGTATGTGTGTGTGTGTGTGTGTGTGTATAATGATGTGTTTATATGTGGTTTTATTTGTTTGTGTCATTCAGGGTGCCAGTGCTTTTGGGACTGCTCATTCAATTTGTTTTGTTTGCCCCGTGCGTTTTCTTTCTGTTGCTGCGTGTGACTGTGTCTGTGGAAGTGCACTGTGGTGAACTCTCAGAGCTGCTTGTGTCCCAGCATGTCTGAATGAGGGAGAAGAGGAAAAAGCATTCAATAGTTGCCTTTCTGCCTGGGTGATCATAGCCCAGATTATCTGTCTTACACATTCAAACCAGGCTGCAGGCAATGTATGGGAGAAAAGAAAAGAAAGAGAAAGTAGTTGCAGAGAAAAATAAAGAAAGTAAGACGAAAAAATATACAGCTCGCAGTTTCTTCTCCCTTGCTTATAACTTTCTCTTACATGACAACACGCCTTCTACCGCAATCTTTTCCCTCCCCTATATCCCCCCCCCCCCCCCCCAACTCTCTCTCTCTCTTCTGTCTCTCTCTGTCTTTCTATGTGTATCTCTATCTCACACCCTCTCTAGCTGCCAAAGCCATAGGCACACAGCTGTAGCCACGGTGAATCCCCTGGAGTGTGTATGGAATTATATAGATTCATGGACTTTGTGTGTACGTGTGTCCTGCATGCGAGTGTGTCTGCGCACGTGTGTGTACGTGTCTGCGTGTGTGTGTACATGTACATGTGTATGTATATGTGTGTGTGGCCATGCATGCCACGCGCACATATGTGCATATGTGTGTGAGCGGTAAGTGTATGGATTGTATGTGTGTGTGTGTGTGTGTGTGTCTGTGTGTGTGAAGCAGAGCCGAGATGTGTTAAACATTGGGGAATGTTTACTTAGACCGACCGCTAATGAAAGTCCAGCCCTCAGGGGCCAGACCTGCTACAGCCAGACCCAGGCCTGCACTGTTTCATATGTGCACGTGTGTGTGTACATCAATGTGCACAGTATTGAAACCATGGAAGATTAATTTAAAGCATACGTATGTTTGTGTGTGTGTACGAATGTGTGTGTGTGTGTGTTTATGAATGTGTGTGTTCAAGAATGTGTGTTTATGAATGTGTGTGTGTGAATGTTTGTGTTCAATAATGTGTGTGTGTGTGTGTGTTTATGAATGTGTGTGTGTAGATGTGTGTCTTTATGAATGTGTGTATGTGTGGGTGCGCATGTGTGTTCATGAATGTGTCTGTATGTGTGCGTGTTAATTAATGTGTATGTGTGTGTGTGTGTGTGTGTAGGCCTGCTCATTGCTCTTATGAGCTTTAGAGCTGTAATATGGCATAGTATAGCTCATATACAGTATATTAAGGCTGGGCGATTCATCACATTTTATTTTCAATTAAGAAATTGGCTTCCAACGATGATGAAAACAAGATTGAGATAAAGCGATTATTGCACCGCGTTACGTTTTTGCAACGATTGTGTCTTGTGCTCTAAATCCAGCATACTCCTTTCAGTGCCTTTTGGCCGCTGCCCTGCTGAGGGTTTCTTGCCGGGGTTGCCTTCAAAGCCCGCGGCACAGTCGAGTTCTGGTCCGCTTGGACTTCCATCTTGTCTCTCTCTCCTTGTCTCTCTTATATACATTTAAATAAATAATATAACGCCATGCCTAGGGCGTTATATTATTTCTTTAAATGTAGGCTATATATATATATATATATATATATATATATATATATATATATATATACTGTATATACAGTATATATGTGGAGTGTGGTTGATAGCTGGTTTACAACCTCACCTGGCCCGAGTCAGACTGGTTAGACTCTGGGGCTGGGTGAGGCTGCACACCTGTGGTGCATGAACAACCATGGCACCCAGGATAAACCAACTATCACCACACACTCTCAGGGGAGAGCCGCTGTCATGGCAACATGTAACATCTGCCCTGCTTATTACATCTCGCCATCTCCAATAAATGGATATTCTTTACAACATCTACCTGTGTCCTGTGTCGGAGGGCCCCAGCAAAAGCCACTAAGGTGGCGTGTGGCAGGAACATCTGCTACATATATATTTAGGCCTATATATTATGCATGATGTTTCCAAAGTCAATAAGTCAAGTCAGTCGTGTTAAATAATCGTGATCTCAATATTGAACAAAATAATCGTGATTATGATTTTTGCCATAATCAAGCTTGAATATTTATAATTGAATATTTCCATTTTCCAGTTTATAGGGCTTGTACATCAGAATGCATCATGGGATTTTTTGCTGGCGATACTGCTAGCGAAAACAACACGTCTTGCATGAGAAACGCTGTGGCAGTTTCACACAACATGGGGAGACAACAATGTCTCCCCATAATAATATATCATTTCCCGATAAATTACTAAACAATGACGAAAAACCATGACTAAAACCATGACTACCAAGAGAATAACTAACATTCCAATGCTCCCATGCTTAGAAAATGGCGATTGCGATGTTACAAGCCCAATATGATTCAATGTATAATGTTATTCAAACATTAATTTTCATATCGCAGCATTACTTTACATTTGTTTATCTGTGCTATACGTGCACACCGACACATTGACACACACACGCACACACTCGCACGCACACGTGCACAGCGTGCCGTCCAATTTAATTCACCTAGATCTCCATGTCTGGGAGACGTCAGCGGCTGGCACGTGTTAATTAAATATTTCCATTGTAAAATCCTTCTCCTGTTTTTTTTTTCATTTCAACCAAGCATAACATGAAGTATGCCAACTAGGGATGTGTCTTGATTATGAGGGCAGTGCAGACTTTTGGCTCCCTTCCTTAATGGCTTCCATGAGCAGCATAAGATATTCATGGTGCCATCTCAGATGTCGCCCGGCTTCCATCCCTCTCGCCAGCTTCATCAGTTTTGACACAGAGAAATAGACTTGCTTTTGGGTTCCGTCAAATTACAGCGGCACAATCTACAACGCTTGAATTATTTAACGCCATGCTGCTTCGGAGGACAGAAAGAGAGCGAGCGAAGGAGAGAGAGCGAGAGAGAGTGCGTGAGAGAGAGAGAGAGAGAGAAAGAGAGTGCGTGAGAGAAAGAGAGAGATAGAGAAAGGGAAGGAGAGAAAAGAAGAAGAGAGAGAAACATTAACAAAACAACATCTCAAAACCGCCGCACATCAGGGATCACATCAGGGCTCCAACACAGAAGGTATCTGTCTCTACTGTAATGTGTGTGTGTGTGTGTGTGTGTGTGTGTGTGTGTGTGTGTGTGTGTGTGTGTGTGTGTGTGTGAGAGAGAGAGAGAGAGAGAGAGAGAGAGAGAGAGAGAGAGAGAGAGAGAGAGAGAGAGAGAGAGAGAGAGAGAGAGAGAGAGAGAGAGAGAGAGAGAGAGAGAGAGAACGGACGTTCTCGGACCAGTGTGAACGGATGCAGAATCAGAAATGAGGCATTTTCTAGGACTGTGGAGGCTGGTAATTGTTGGCAAGGACGAGCCCCCCTCCCCCAAACACACATACACATACACACACACACACACACACACACCTGGTTCTCCCCCGGGCTTAAGGGGGTTGCAGGTCAACGTGTCCTGGATAGGTAGTTGATCCACAGGGGGGGTCTATTCTTTGGACCTTTTTTTTTTAATGGCAACCACAGGGAGAAGCAGCAGCAGTACAAATAGCCTGGCGCGAGCGCCATATCACGAGCGCCGTATCGCGGGCGTCGTAGCGCGGGCGCTGCGCCGTCTCCCGACGTGTCCTCCCCTCCCATCTCCTAATGAGCGTTCCATTAGCAGCTAGGGGACAGGTTTAGGCACTTAGGCATACGGAGGAGGCAGGCTAACAACGCCACTGGTTAGCTTAACAGCTGTTCTATTCGCCGTCACCTCCCCTCCGCTGGCTAATGAAGCCCTCACTGATGAGCTGGCGTCCCGGGACAGAGCAGGGAAATGCCACAGACAAACCCCAGACAGGAGATTGTGCTCCACATTAAAGGCGGCTCTGAAGAGAACGGCGACGTGCAGGAGGCGAGGAGCGCTCCAATTAGAATAGTGGCTCTATTAGAGAGAGAGGGGGGGGGAAACGCCTGACAATAGAATAGCATTATTTTCCAGCGAATAGCTTGGTTATAACAACATTGAAGTAATTATGCTTTTTTTGTGTATGCAACATTTATTCGGTTTTTGGAAATCTCATGTAGTGGATACTCGTCGTCAGGGCGCAGATGGACCTACGTTCAGAAAGCTTTTCCTGTTGCAAGGTCTCCTGTATTTACTGGAGTAGTAAAGGGGAGGTTTTCAGTCTATATATAGTTCATGTAAACTACGGTGCTTGACTAATTGCGTCCCAGGCATTAGTCAGCCACCCATATATTTCTCCGGTCGGACCATTTGTGTTTCCAAGAACACAACAAATGGTGATGCCAAAAGCTTTAATTTTGAGGCGGAATCACAAGTGGCTTTGGTATATGAGGCATAATCTACTCGGTGTGCTGTTTTCGCACGTATCCACTTCGCAGAGGGGTGTTTGCGTTATTTTTCGCTAACACCACACCTAGTCGTGGATTATCCCTTACCTATTCATGGGGGGTACCTTTACGGGAGGGTATGCAAGGTAAATCATTCCTCCACTCCAGCGCCACCTTACTTTCTGCCCCCCCCCGCCCCCCCTAATGACGGCAGCTATGAAATTGCTCATAACACATGAGGATCAGTGTGATGATTTCTGGGGAATGTGGCGTTGCCACATAACATTACCGTGTGGAGTGTGAGCAGTGTGCACAGCAGTGAGCATCCATCAAGATTAGAGCCCTACCATATGGGTTTGTCAACATCTCACACAACACAAAATGGTGCAGGACGATTAATCCAAAACATCATCAACTTAACCTCGTATAATTTTTTTCTTGTCAGCCCCCCAAGGAAACAAATAGCTTGATGGTGACCGTTAGTGTGTCAGAGTCGAGTGCAACTTTCACAACATCACGTTTGATTTGAGAACATATTTGTTGCTATGGTGCTCGGAAGCTGACAGGTCAAATACACTTTGTGAATGTGTTCCCTCCATTCTTGACACCAGGGCTGATGAAAGAGCACATTGCCGATATTGTTATCCGACGACGGCATTGGATTTAGCAGCTCAATCTCTCTTACCATTGAAAAAGGATCTAGAGCTTGTGTTACCTCTCAAAGCTAAAAATCTATTACAGCATTACAGGACTCGGAAATAAAGATTTAGCTGTTTTTTTCAGGCTGAACGTTGGGGCCTTTATAGGAGAGCAGATTTCTGCATGTCAGGATGTTTGTTCTTCTCATTGGGGATTTCATTGTGCTCAGACAATGCAAATTTCAAGGCTAATGCATTTGAGCTGCCCAATATTCGGTCTTAGACAGGGTGTTGTAGAACCATGAGAGAAAATGGGGAACGCAGACACGCGTGCACGCACGCACGCACACATTTTCTGCTTTGCACCCAAATTTGCAATTCAACATGGCACTTTTTGCAACACACTGCACACAGTTCTCTACATAACAGGAATCTGACATGAAGTCACTTTTTTGCCATTTCAAAATGCTGCCATTCAAAATGCCACACATGGCACACATGGATGAATTGGCTTTGACAATTGCTTAATTGTCGACTCATCAGTCAGGATGTAGGCACCATAAAAACACCACGGGTGAGCACCTTTTCACAACAACAATGCAAGCCAACACAGCAGCGAGAGGAAGAGGTAGAGGGAGGGTAAGATTGAGAGGGGGAGGAAGAGTGAGAGGTATGGTTAGAGCTGGAGGGGGAGGACAAGGACAAAGAAGAGAACAAGAAAGACGACAAGTTTCTGATGAAATCCCGACAACATTAGTTGACCATGTGTGGAGTGTGTGTTGTTGATAGCTGGTTTACAGCCTCACCTTGCCTGAGTCAGACTGATTTGACCCTGGGCTGGGTGGGGCTGCACACCTGTGGTGCAGAGCAATCATGGCCCCCAGGATAAACCAGCTATCACCACACACACTCAGGGGAGAGCCGCTGTCATGGCAGCACGTTACATCTGCTCTGCGAATACCATCTTGCCATCTCCAATAAACGCATACTTCAACCAACATCTACCCATGTCCTGTCTCAGAGGGCCCCAGAAAAAGCAACTGATGCAGGGTGTGGTTAGAGTCCACTGCCACACTGGCGTGTGGTTAGAGTCCACTGCCACACCATGTTATGAACCATGGGTTGACAATGAGAGAGGCTGGCAGAGAGTCCAGCCCAACTTGAGCCGATTGACTGTTGCCTCTGTCATTTTGAGACACTGACATTTTGACTTGAGCACAGGTACGTAACCAATTCTGCATTCTACATATAGTAATGCAGGCCTCCACAAATCATACTGCATACATCAGTTGTTGTGTGACACCTATTTACTTCATGAATGGCTGCCACTCTACAAGACTCTACAACTACAAGAATCATGCACAATTTACTGTGGAACAAAAAAAAGTCTTTAGGCTACATTAACCAATCGCTATATTTTATTTTTTTCTAAAGGACAGAGAGACAAAGACATAATGGTGGAAGGGTTCAAATGTTCAATGAGGCACAGGAAGCAGCAATAATCAACTGGTTTTGGCAAATAAAGCAATTAGAGTCAGAGATTCAAAGCCACATCATAAGGGACTAATTTTCCACATCTGGCAAGTCAGCCTGTCCACATTGGCCTGTATTCTCCATCGAAAGCAAGAAAGCATGAAGCAGCTTTACAAGGTGCCTTTTGAGAAAAATTCTGAAAGTATAAAGACATGAATATGTGGATGTAAGAGAGCCGCGCTCAGAGAACGTCTAATATTTCACACTGTTTGGTTGGGTGACGCGGCCCCGCGCAGCTGATTCAGTTCCGTTAGTGCGCCACAGAGTATTGCATTTGGAACAGCACTAACACATCTGAAGCTTCTGCGTACCTATTGAGTGCGGATAGTTAAGTGTACTCACGGAAGTTAGTGTACTCACAGATATCGGAACACGGCCCAAGACTGACCGCAGCACACTACACACAGTACATCAAATTGTTCCCCAGTGTACTATATTACACTGGCCTTGCCATTATGGTTGTGTAAAAAAAAGTCTTTTGGTGTGTTCAGGAGAGGACTGGGAAATGGACCGTATGTGAGCCCCACATAGTTTGATGGTCTATCCATGAGGCCAGCTTCAACCTCGTCATGAGGCCGACTTCAACCTCACCATGAGGCCGGCTTCAACCTCACCATGAGACTGGTTTGAACCTCACAATAAGGCTGGCTTCAATCTCACCATGAGGCTGGCTTCAATCTCACCATGAGGCTGGTTTGAACCTCACCAACACCATGAGAAGGGGAAGGAACATCATTGGTCACAGAGCCATTGTACTATGTGCATATGTTCCTGGCCAACGTGGCGGAAACGTCACAATGTGTGCCGCCATCACACCTAATAATGGTCTCCTCCAATGCCATGCCAACCGTGGTCCATACAACACAGCCCACATGCTGACATTTCTGGACAGACTGCACAACATTTTTAAACCAAGGGACCATATGGATGATGCAGAGCAGCACAGATATGTTGTAGTATGGGACAATGTCAGCTTCCATCGTGCAGCCCTGCTCCAAAACTGGTTTGTTGACCACCCACAATTTCTTGTTCAATACTTTCCACCCTAGTCTCCATTTCTTAATCCAATTGAAGAGTTATTTTCGGCATGGCGGTGAAAGGTGTCTGACCGTCAGGCCTATGTGCGCATGTCCAGGGCTGGATATGACACTCAAGGCGCTTCTTTCCTTGATTTCTAGCCAGGGAAGATATTGCCTGTGATGTTGACGAGGTGCTGTGGCCAGACCCAGCTAGGCGGTGAGATGCAGCCTAAGCATTTTTCTTTCCTCCGTTTACTTTTCTGTTTACTGTATTTGACAGAGAGCATATTTTTGGCTCACACAACTGTCATGTACATACTGTATATGCTGTGCATACGTTGCACTGATTTGTTGTGGAGAAAGAAAAAAAGGTTTTGTTTCAACAGTATATTTGCATTTCTGCACATATTTCTGTAGACTTGAAAAATCTCTCTCAGCAGAATGTAGTTAGTTGGACAAACGTGGTAATATGAATGAAGTGTGTGCCATTTGGTGCAAATGTTTGGTTTTGAAGTGTTTGGTTTTGAAGTGTTTGTAGTTTGCAATGCAGTGCTTCATTATGCAGGATATACGAGGTGTTTTGCACTTTGTGTGCGGTTTTGTGAATTGTGAAATGCGTTTTGAGACAATGAGCCTTGTTTTTCTCTGAAATAGTTCTCGATGTGCCGATCAAGTACATCACTGTTACAGTCAAAATAACCATGCTAATTTGTATGTAAAAAATGTGGATTTTTCTTTGTAGCAGTTGCACGCAGCAACTAGCCGTTGTTTCATGTAGAGGAGATGTGGAGCACATGCATATTCTATTTCTTAGGGGCAGTTTTGAAGCAGATGTAGGATCGCTTAAGCACACAGTATCAGGGAGCTAACAAGCATGCGCCGCGAAGTAAGCATCTCTACAGCTCCAAATGTCGACTAATCACGCCTTAACTTTTCATCCGGTGCACATGGCACCACATTAAGTATATAAAAGGTTTCCAGAGAAGAGAAAATCTGCACATGCGCAGTGCAGTGGAAGAGAATGACTATAAGAGAGAGAGGAGAGTTTAAAGAAAGCAGGGGGGACGAGCAGAGATGGATAGATAATGGAGATGGATAAAAAAAGAAAGACAGACATAACAGGGCAGAGAGAGAGTGAAAGAGAGAGAGGGGGGGAGGGAGAGAGCCAAGAAGAAAGGAGATCTAGGGGTAGGTGGTGAAAAAAGATTGAGGCGATTCGTGTGGAACATCAGGGACTAAAGGCAGGAGAGAATATAGAAAACTACAGAGAGAAGGTGTGAGGGGAGGGGGACGAGGAAGAGGGAGAGGAGGAGGAGGGAGGTTGGTCAGCATAGATCTGTGGGGTGGGAGCATGCGTGTGTGGGGTGGGTGGAGGCTGAGTGGGGGAGGAGAAGGGAGGGTAGGAGGGTGGGTGGGGGGTTGGGTGGGAGGGTGGGCAGTGCTCAGCTGTCAGTGCTTCCTCTGCAGGTGGGGCAGGCTGTGTGCCAAGTCCCTCTCTCCCACTCACACAGACACCCATGCATCCCTCCATAATGGATGCTTTACACTGGTGCCAAGGAGGGGAGGATGCAGGGGCAGGGGGCTGGGGGGGTGGGGGCTACTGAGAGACGAGAGGAAAGAAAAGGGAAGTGGATGGGGGTGGTGAGGGAAGGGTCACAAAGGAAGGTGGAGAAGAGAGGAGAGAGAGAGAGAGAGAGAGAGAGAGAGAGAGAGAGAGACGAAGCAAGAGAAAGTGAGAGATGGAAGGAGATTAAGAAAGACATGAAGACCAAGAACGAGGAGGAGGGGACGAGAGGGGCTGAGTGAAGGAGGGAAGGATAAATAAAGCCAAAAAAGATAGATGGATGACATGATGAGTGGATTAGAGACAGAGTGGAGGAGGGGGGATTGTTAGAGAGCAAGAGATGAGAGGTAGAGACAGGGGGAGACAGGGGGAGACAGAGAGAGAGAGACAGAGGGAGAGAGAGGGAATGGTACCAGAAAAGAAATTGGACATACAGAACAACACGTGGGAATAGGACCTGCACAGAGGTGACCACGGCCACCGGCTCCCGGGAGGGGGACAAAACAAAGAGACCGCAGACGGGGGAGCTCCGCAAAATCATTAGCCCAATCAGGGAAAGGAAACAGAGCAGACAGTCTGGAAGCAATATGATGCTGCCAGTGGGTTAATTGATCCCGAGTCTAATAGCATCACCGTGCATCGGGGGCATGCCAGTGTGTGCACAGGGGGGTGGGGGGGGGGGTGGTCTGGTATGGTCAATGTGTGTCCCCCGCCCCCCCCCCCCCCCCCCCCCCGCCCCCACTACCCCAATACAACCGCTGTCGCCGTGCATTAGAGTACATAGGCGTGTGCCCTTGACAACGATCCATCAAGGATGATTCATAGATGGCATCGAGCAGAACTAATGACTCGACCGGCTCCTTCGCCGGGGACTGTGGGTCATCATAGATGACATATTCCGTAGTCGCATCGTACATCAACCCCGATTAGATTTCAAAGGTAATCTGGCCGATTCATCACCCGCTACCCGCGTGCGGCCTCGTGTGTACTGTATTGTCCCCCCCCCCCCGACGAGAGTCTTGCAGAGGTGGCGCATATGGATCATGGGACAGAAAAGCGGCCCATTCATACGCTTGCCGCGCCGTTTGTGTAGCTACAGGTATATTCAGCATGCCAAGCTATTCCCCCCCCCCCCCCCCCCCCCCCTATGCTATTACCAGAGCTCAATTATTCCTCGCCTTTTTCCATTCTCTCTTTGTGAACCGCCACCCTATTTTGCTTTATGGGCTCAAGCGACCACTGCTAGCAAAGACAGACTGATGGCCGATCTCTGTGAATGAACTGCCTTCGCTGTTGTCGAGGCATTTGTCAATTCCTCATCCCCCCCCCCCCCCCCCCCTCCCTTCTGCAGGCAACGCCAGTCAGAAAGTGCAGCTGGCTACCTGTGATGGACGTCCCCGCCGGTCATTATTTTCTAGAATGTTCCCTCCAACTGTCCATTCATCCGTCCTCCTCTTTTTTTGCCCTCCAGAGCTGCTCTTTCTCCCCCTCCTCCTCCTCCTCCTTCCCGTCCTCCTCCTCAACCTCATCCTCCTCCTCTTCACTTCTCGCGTATTGCATATGTGTGCCTCGGTTCTTTCCTCGATACGTTGCTTAATTATTTCTTTGTAACATTGAGTATTATTACAATAATTATATTTGCTGCATGAATTACCCCCATTTCCATTTTCTTCAAAGTTCAAACAAAAAGGAGTATCTGTTATTGGGCGAGTAATCCTCCAGCTTTGCTTCATAAAAAGAAAACACACAACAAAGAAAGCAATTTTAGTCTACAGCAATGTCATTGAAACACGTGTTTAAAATGGCCTCAATGGCCTCGTGTTTTTTTCTCCCACCGCTACACACAATGACATCCTCGTATATGGAAGAGGAACAAAGCGAGGAGTCAGTGTAAATAAATACAAGCATTGGTGTTGGGCAGAGATGGCATCCCCCTGGTTTAATTATCGCTCTTGTCAATCGGAGTGGAAGAATACGGCACCTGACAAGGCGCCGTCCCCATTCTCTCATCTCTCATAGGTCGCTTTCACACCCTGAGACTCTGAGACACCCTTCAGCAAACAACAAAATCAAATCTGGAGATGGAGGCATTCTGTTGTCCCAAACACCAAGGTAACTTTACTGTGTCGACTTGCTCGCTACCTTTGACACCTCAGAAATGGGCTCTTTTCAGAACCAACCATTGTCCCACGTATTTGTATTTCTTTTCTTTTTTTTCCCTCGAGCACCCCTCCATTTGCACAACAATGGCAGCCAAACCTTGCTATGAATAACAACCTCAGGATGCTGTGTTATGTAGACATGTTATTTTTTCATTTTTCCTCCCTGTGACTGTGATGCATATTCCAATGTACCTCTCATGGAATGGATTTGCCGGAATGACAATCTGCAGATGGATACGTCGCTGGCACCACGGTGGCGGCGGCGGCGGCGCGCGGCTACGGTGAGATTGTGGTGCAGTGACATTATGGAGTGCGAGCGGCGGAGACCTGCGGGCCCATTCTATAAGGAGAGCCTCCCCCGGGTGTCTTTCCCAGAGAGGGAACCCACACACACACACACGTGTGTCATTTTCAAAGGTCAACGCCAGATCTAACATTGTAGTTAAGGCAGTGATGTAGTGCACACTCACAAAGCCCTCGTCTCTATGGCCTGTTGGCCTTCCCTTTTTTTTTTTTCCTCGGTAAAACGGGGTAATTTTTATTGGCTTAGCCCCGATGTCAATAGCTGCTGATAGGCCGATATATGATTATCCAGTTCCAAGGCTAAGTTATTCCCGCCGATTTACCGGTATAGTCAGTACAGAGTTGTATCCCCCCCCTCTCTCTCTGTGGAGCGCCACATCACACCTGCATGTATGTCATAAATGATTGTCAGAGCAGAGGGGATGTGCTTGTAGCTTTGGTGGCTTTGGGTGCCGTAACGATGGCATCAGTGTGATTGACAGAGGCAGATTGATTTGAGGGCCAGTAAACATTGTTGTCAGTCTTATTCCCCCCCCCGCGCCTCTGCGTGTCCGGGAGTTAAATACATGGCCCCCCAAAGGCACAGTGGCCATTTACATGATGTCAATGACTTGTAGATCCAATTTACTTGAGGTGTGGGGACACAAGGGCTAGCATAGCAGAGCTGACTGTTTGTTAATCCCCCCCACCCCATACTTAAAAGATGCGTAGATTAAAGTGTATAATAATTAATCATTGGAATGATTTGATCTTGCGAATACAGAGAGGAAAAGGAATTGCACTCCCCACCCAAGCCACCGTTATTAACGATGAGCCTCACACTCTTAAAACTGCAGAACAGCAAATTGTAAATGTGTTAAACAAAAGGGGAGGCCGTACAACGGTAAGAGGAAAAGTACTGTGCGAATACTGTGTGAGAAGTGTGAACTAGTTTTGACTACAATATGGAATGCCAATCCATTCTTAGCTATATAGTCTTATTTATGCACTCCGCGAGGCGTGTAGTATAAGATAAGGCGGATACATGTAGAAACTTGACCCTAATAAACCGTGAGGCACAAAGCATAGATTTTGATTGTGTTGACCATGACATTTTGTTCCTGCTCCAGTTATATTGATGCCCCAGTTTCTCATCTAATCATCTGTAGGAAATGTTCTCGAACTTCTAGTTCATCCATCTATCACTTTGGATGTATCTGTTCCCAGACTGCACCATCAATCGCCCACGGGAGAGAAAAGAGAGCTATAGCAACAACCAAAAGGGATGGGATCCTTGTTCTAAATAAAGCTATTTTTCAGTTGGTAAGTATTCCACTTGTATATTAATCATGTGAGTGCTTTGTAGTGTAATATCATGTAGACGTAACATAGCCACTAAGTACCCTACTCTTTGCATATTTTAATACTACTCACAATAACATGTACATCGTTGTATCTAGGGCTGCAACGATTAGCCGATTAATCGATTGACAGATTTTATAATCGATTAACCGTTTAGGTAATTTATCATACCAAACATTGCTGCTTAATGCTTCAGAAATTCAAATGTTTGGTTCATGACTAATTTTAAAATGAGTACTTTACTCTCTCTAGTTTTTCTTGGTTGCTTGTTGCAGATAAAGTAAGCACATTTAAGCGTTACTTTGGACTCTGGGAACTTGTGATGGTACTATTATTTATGACATTTTCTAGACTAAATGTTAAATCAAAAAAAATATCGTTAGATTAATCGTGTATGAAAACAACTATTAGTTGTAGCCCTAGTTATTGCCATGTAGCACAGTATCTCTTCATTAATTTTTCTTTCTAAAGCTTAACTGTATTATGCTCTCCATAGCTGTCATACTTTTCTATGTTCCGTCTTGTTACTTAAATGGATGAGGATTAGTTTTCTTCTTCTCCGAAACCTAGTTGATATTCAGAATGCTAATGTCATCGGGGCATAAGGTGTCAGTGTTGGTGAGTGTGTGTGTGTGTGTGTGTGTGTGAGTGGTGCGTTGCATTTCAAAGCACCCCCCCTCTCTCCCCCACCCCGTGGTCATTGCTTTCCTGTAATAAAGCCCGGGCATTTAGCATATACACGTTTATGGTCCTCAATAACCCAGAAGTCTTAATAAAGATGAAAGCTGACGTGGGTATGAGGGATCCTCCACATTGGCTGTCTTTAATGTCCAAGACGTTCCATTAAAAGCCCAGCACTTCCTCCGAAGCAGAGCTTTTAGCCTGATTGCTTACAGGAAAGGGGGGGAAAAAAAGAAAGAGGAAAGCCAACTGACCTTCAGTGGCTCTCGTGGTCCCCCCCCCCCCCCACACACACACACACACACACCCCACAAGGTGGCGTGTGTACAGGATGTGTACACAAAAACAGACACACACACACACACACACACACACACACACACACACACAGTTTGGTCGGTCGCTTAGTATTCTGACAGTGTGCAGTGGAGCCCACCCTCATTTTATATCCTAATTATTATTAGAGAGGAAGAAAAAAAATCCAGATCTGTGAGTTCAATTAATGCTAGACTGATGCCAGCGAGATAATAATACATTCGATTGAGCAGTGTCCTTGCCTCTGAACTTCTCCAAGTCCATTTTTCCCCCCTTTCTTCTGTTTGAAGCCAAATAAAAAAAGGGAGATGGGTGAGGGTGGGAGGTGGGCTGGTGGCGGGGCTACATCTCCCTCAATGGGGAACACAACTGCCGAGTTCTCCTGCTCTCCTGCAGAGAGAGACCGGGCTTCTAATGACCATTATGCTTTCAAAGTTTCAGATGTGCCGCGAGACGACTCGCCGCCCGGCCGACCGGGAAGTCATCTTGTTAAATGTTAAATAGCAACACAGCATACAGGGAGTTAGAAAATGAGATCCAGAGACAGAGAGATGGGGTGGGTAGGTGGGTATGTGGTGGTGGTGGTGGTGGTGGGGGGGGGGGAAGGCGGCGGGGGAGTAGACAGGGGTTTGGTTAGAGAGCTTCCTATGTATGCTTTTGCTGGCCGCAAAAAAAAGCCGGGGAGACAGACGGGTGCTGTGAAGATGAGATTAGATGGAGGAGGCCGGGCAGGGACCAGAGTCTAAAAGCCCAGCCCCCCATGAGAACTCTTCCCGGCTGGCTTTGTTACAAGCCCGGAGGGGGCGGTGGGGTGGTGGTGGTGATGGATGCGCCCTGTGACCGGGGGCCCAAGGCACGCCCACATAGAGACAGCATCACCGAGGCCAGGCCATAGGAGCAGGTAATGAGAAGAGGGGCTGGGGCCGGGGGGGAGGGGGGTGGGGGGGGGTCTGGGATGATATAGAAGGATCCAGCTTATTAAATAGGCTTCAGGAGGAGCACAGAGCGTCTGAAGTAAGTTGTCACTCTGCCACCAGCAGGCATGAAATGAAGCTTTTCTTTTTCGATGGAAAGTCAACTGACTGCGGGCGGCGATGACAGACTGTGTACAGTTTGAGTGGGAATACTGTCATTAAGTACACAGGCCCACCGGGGAGCTCCAACACAATGTGTCAATGCTGATTTTTTCTTTCTCTACCTGAGCTTGTTATCCTGCAGTGGAGCTGCAGGTGAAAGTAAATATTAGCGTATGCTTGTGTGTGTGTGTGTGTGTGTGTGTGTGTGTGTGTGTGTGTGTGTGTGTGTGTGTGTGTGTGTGTGTGTGGGGGGGGGGGGTGATGAGTCTGCGTGAGGTCTGAGTATATGTGTGTATGAGCTAGTGGTTGGGCTTGTGCACTTTTTGCATGTCTTTTATCTAATCCCACTGCAGGAATTGAATGCATGGCATTAATGTGACACCCACGGCTCAATATCAAGGGGGAGTCTTTATAAGTGTCTGATTTGCATTTTTATTCAGTGGAAAATCAGAAAAAGGGTGAAACATTAAACCCTGAGATGAGGGGAGGAGGAACACTGTATTGTTTACAGATCTTATTTCCTGACTTAATTTCCATTCACAGTGCAAAAGAGTTAACTCAATAAAATGTTCCCTTCTTCTGGAAACACAAGCGCCTGCCTACATGGATAGGAAATCACAATACAAATCTATTATTACTGTCTGCCCCAAAAGCAGGTGTGCTCATGCCAAAGCTTATAATTCATTTGATTATGTATTTTGTTTTACTTCTCCCACCCCAGCTCCCACCTTTCATTGGATTAAGTCACTTTGATTTTTTTTGTTCTTGTTTATTGTGTTGTCTTGGCGACTGGAATCCCCCCCCCCCTGCAAGTTTTCAATACCACAGCTGAGACTGGGGCGGGTTGGGGGCAGGGAGGGGAGGGAGGAGAGGCTGGGAGGGAGACATGGTGGGAGGAGGTTTGCAAAACCAGGTGCAAAAAGACCATTCTTCACTTGGGTTTCCTGTCACATCCTGTGGCCCCACTTCAGCTCCTAAACCTCACATAATTACAACAATCTGTGCTCCAAAAAGGAGACTGTATGATATCTGATTGCCATTGGTAATAGTCACAGCAAGAGTTTCAGCTTTGATAAAAGGTTTCCTGTTTCAATTTCTTAGGCTCTCGCAAAAATGTACTCACACTTTTTTTACCCCTCTCTCCCATCCCATCAGTGGGGCATACATTTCCTTTCTGGGGGAAAAAACAGAGCCGGTAATATCCAATTTACTGGAAGGCAGAGGAGATGGTTTCACTGGCGGTATAATAACATGCTACATGAAGCGTAGCATTATGCAGTATGAATAAAAAAGCCATTTATGGTAAAAATTCAATCCGAAAGCAGTCATCATTCATCTGAGAAAATCAAGGCAATTAGCAACACATTAATGCAAATTGGAGAACGCCAAAGAAGTCGAAAATCCCAGACACCGTAGCAGAAACGAAGGCAGAGCAACAGAAATGACCTTTTTCCGAAACCTGTGGTGGTCTTTGCTAATCAAAAAAAAGAACCCCAAGAACAAGCTCCAGCTCGCCCAGATACACGGCAAGAGGGAGTCATTATGATAGTTAATAGATTCCTGACTACAGTGTGGCCTCAAAGCAAGCCACTCGCCCTCTGTCCAATGCAAGAACGGTTCCTTTAAAGTCCCTGTAAAGCAAATTCAGAGATTTGTTTCCAAACACATTACACACGTTAGAAAGTAATTGCTGAAAACATGTGAAATGGCTGTAGGACCATGTATTTCTGAATTGTGGAGTTAGACCGTTTTTCGTTTTTTCACCATTTTTGTGTTCAGGATTTTTTGGGCAGGGCCCGCCCCTGACCATAACAAACCAGCATTAGCATCACTGGTTCTCCCGCTCGATCGCAAGTTATTACTTGATTCTGGGAGAGGTCAGTGTCCTCTGACAAATTGGATTCTGGCTTTGGTGGCTCAAACGTGTACAGCTGCACAAGTCCAATAGCACTGCTAGAAGTTGTAGGGATGCAAGAAATACCATAAATGATAATCGAATACAAGGTCCAAATCTCAGCAAGTACTTGAGTACTCGTTTTGCTTTTCTGTTCTTTTTTAAATGTCCCTGATAGTTTCCATGAATGTACACTGTATTACAGTCCATGTGCTTTACATCCACACCAGAGCTCGACTGGTCACACAGTTTTTTACCTGCTTTTTCCTATTGTAGAGGATACACGTTTAAACAGCGATTTTAATGTTATATCCATTGAGGAAATGTTGAAACATGACGCATCCAGTTGAATTGCATTTTAGTTAGGCTAGGCTGTTTAGGGCAGGGCACTTCATAATTTACAGATTGTGTCAAAATATTGACTAAACAATGGCTCTATAGAGAGGAGTGCTGCTGCCCGACCGTCTCCTGGGCATAGACACCGCTAGACACATGGGACTCATACCAGTGATCGTGTCTTTAGTTCACATTGCTAATTCAGACAGTGGAATAGCTGTTGAATATCCAATCTTTCTAACTTAAAAAATATATTTTCAAACTGCATAAGCTCCGATTGAGATGTGTGATTTTTTTAATACATCACCACAGCAGTGCTATGCTGCTATAAATTTCCCTTTCAGTTTAGATGTCAGGACGTCCCTGGCGGGCGGTCATTATTGTAAAACTTGTTTAACGTGTGGGAAGCTCCCCCTACCTGGGCCAGCTACTAAACGTTTGCGAACAAATCTATTTTATACAGCCTCTAAACAACAATGCGTGACAAGGCTTTTGACTATTTAATGATATATCCTGCTCCAAAACATTGCCAAAATACATATCAGCATAATATATAATGTGTAAGATGTGGGAAAATGACTATAAAACGATTTTCGTTTAGAATTAGCTTGAAGACTATTTGTTTACTCGAGTACACGTTTGCACCCCTAAGAAGGAGCATCCATTTTTCAGGTCATAGTGGTATTAGACACTTGAGAGAGGGACCCGAGAAAACACACAGTCATGCTGGTACTGCGGTTTTCCTCAATGCTCGTCATTTATTGATAATACATCAACCTTACCAAGCCTGGTTGTATGGTTACTATTTTATCACATGAACCAGAGGCCACATGTAACCAAAATGTCACAGTTGAGTTGAGGGGCAAAAGGATAAAATAGGAGCGTAGCAATATGCATCCGTCCGTGACATGTGCTCCGCACAACTAACTAAAGCTAATGCGCTGTCTATTGACGGCAACACAGTACATCTTAAAGGTACACCACACAATTTTGACAAGCTACAAGCCCCCCCGCCCCCGCCCTCCCCACCCCCTGTGCGTGATTGGGCATGGTTTCAGCACCTCCAGCGGACACGCCCCCAGCGTTTCAGAGCAGAGAATAATGCTTATTCTTTGGCACAATTTTGAAACCTAATGTTATATACATTCCGACTTTTTGGAATCATTCAAATTTGGCCCGGGTGGTTAACAACACTGTGGTGTCAAAACATATATTTACTTTTGTTTTACGGGGACTTTAATGGATTTCCAGCCCTGCCACCTCTGTGTAAAAGCGTTGGAGGTCTAACCATGTGTGTCCACACCAACATGATTATGCCTTGGACCCAAGAATCATGACTGACAAGAACAAAAACACTGCTGCGCACAAACATGTATTTTTGCGTATACAACATAGCACACAACAACAACAAGAAACAACAGTGCTCTTAAAAAAAAAGCAGCCGCTTCAATTCTGACACCTGTAATTCTGTAATGTGTACAGCACTCCGCTCACAATTGGAAGTGAAACATGTACTTTGCGTATGGAACATGGCGACCGCGTCACCAAACAAGAAGCAATGAAAAAAACACCTAACAACAACGCTCTGAAATAAGCAGCTTTAGATTCTGTCACCTGTTATCGTATAATGTGCGCAATGCTGCACGCGACAACAAAAAAAAGGAATCAGACCGCTTTTAAGAGGATGGATGTATGGCCGAAAGTATTCATTTAAGATGAATGATGATGTGGAGCCAATTGGATCAGCGTGGTGCAGCCGGAGGGCTACATTGGTTGATTGCTCTTGGAGACAAGATGATTTCACTAAAAAGCAGCCGGTATTCTCTTAAGAACTTGTTCAGGAGCATTACGGGAATCCATCCACCAACATCACAATAAATTAAGGGGCAGACGCAGCATGAGCGATGCTCGCCCCTATATATGCCCGGGTTAGGCACACAAGCTGCATTTAGTATGAAAAGACACAGCCATCCAGCCGGTAAATCACCGTGGAGCAGCACCGCTACCGTATATCCAGTCGGTAAACAACATTTCTCATGACGGGAGATGTTCCATTAAGCCTGAGAGGAGCTGCGGCTGAAACGGTCCCTAGATGCACAGTGTCCTCTTAGTTCTTAGTACCCACACATCTTCTGGGAGAAAAAAAACAAAACCTTTTAAAATCCCAGATCTCTCCAAGCAGTTTAGTAGAACATAGATGAATCCACAGTTTTAACAACGGCATTCGGTATATCTCTGTGTGCTTGTGTGCGTGTGTCTGTGTGTGTGTGATAGCGAGCACTGGTGGGAAAATAGGTGGCATCCACTTTGTCTCACAGCGGTGCGATTGCCTTACCTTCTGAGTGGTGCGAGAGGGTGAGCAGGCTGACGCAGGACGCCCCGATGCCGGAGCCGAACACAGTGATGCGATTGGAGTCCCCTCCGAAAAAGCCAATGTTCTCACTAATCCACCGCAGAGCCTGGATCTGGTCAAGCAAACCGTAGTTACCCTTCGCCGCCTGGTCGCCGGTACTCAGAAAGCCTGCCAAACACACACACACACAGATCAGAAAAATAGAAACGTACTCCAATGGTTTAAACGTACCGCTCTATAAAAAATGAACGCAATTTACAACCGATCTCACAAATAGCAGTGCATGTCAACATTTCCAGTCAACATTTCCGGACCAACATTCATGTCATCATTATTATAACCACCATCGTTATTATTTATTATTTTTCGTGCGCAACAACATAAAGGTTATCCACTATGCACTATGACTAACCAATGTACCATTTTCCATCCGCAAAACAATCAAGCCATGGGTCAGCCGTGGTGAAATCCCAATTTATTGGAGGACATGGTGGTTGCTGGCAAAATAGAGGACGTGCGTGTGACCACATGTCATCTGCACCTTATGGGAAATCAATGGCCAGTCTCCCCAGGTGATCACCCATCATCAGGTGTATCGAGCTGTGCTGATGACAATCATGTGAGCATTGCATTGACATGGAGAGAGAGAGAGAGAGAGAGAGAGAGAGAGAGAGAGAGAGAGAGAGAGAGAGAGAGAGAGAGGGACATGGAGATGGAGAGAGAGGAAGGAACGCTCCCTCCTTCCTGCCTTCCTTACTTTGCTATCTGCCTTCCTAGTAAAATCAATAATAACATAAATATCTTAATGTGGCCCAAATAAAAAAAATAAATGTCCCCCTCCCTTGTATAGTGCTATCCTGACTTGAATGATTGTCACGCACACGCGCACACACACACACACACACACACACACACACACACACACACACACACACACACACAGTGATTCCCTGTGTAATCTGGTGTGTCATGCCTGAATGGGACAGTTAAACCTCTCGTGGGGGGAAATCCGATCTCTCATGTTGAACACACTCTCGCCCCCTCGTTCATCCGCCCATCCATCCATGCTCCTCCCACGTGTATCTGCAAGGGCCGGTCCCCGCCCCCCCCCCCCCCCCCCCCCCACCCCCATCCCCATCCCCACCCCCACCCACACGCTCCTCCACCACTGCAAACACCACCTCCACCTAACCACCACAACCACCTCCACACCTCCACCACCTCCACCGCCACACAAGCAACACCTCAAAACAACGCCGAGATAGATGTGTTGGGGGAACGCAGTTGCAGGCATCTGCCGGTTGTCTCTCAGAAACAAAAAGAAAATGGTCCCCGAACGAATCAGCTTTGTATCCCATATTTATTTCATGGTCTACAACTCCGTATAATGATGAACACTGTTTAGGTCCCAGGGGGTGTTGGTGGATAGAGGAGGGGTGTGTGTGTGGGGGGGGGGGGGGGGGGGGGGGGGGGGGGGGGGGGGGGGGGGGGGTATGGCTTGGTTTTGATATTGGATAATGCAGTGCAGAGAAAGGCCCAAGCGAACGTGCCTCCTGAATAAGGTCAGCAGCATGGTGATTCTCGGCTTAGATAATACCCTGATTGTAAAACAGCTGCCCATGGTCCGCTGGCACCTCGCCAGCGTCTGTTGGTCGTAGCGGCAGAGCAAATGCAGAGAGAGAGAGAGAGAGAGAGAGAGAGAACGAGAGAGAGCGTGAGAACGAGAGAGCGAGAGAGAGAGGTAAATATATAGAGACAGAGAGAGCATGTGTGTGTGAGAGTGTGTGCGAGTCCACGCATCCTCTGTTCGCTCGCGATCCCCCCAACCTGATTCAGAGATTAGCAGGGGTCCCCCCCCCCCACACACACACACACAGAGGGTGGGCAGGGAGGGAAAGGCCAGATCATCGACGGGAGCGAGGCAGTGGCACAGGAAGGAAGGCAGGGGACAAATGGATCAACAGATGGTCTCCTTCAGAAGGATCCCTGAGGATGACAGAGCAGCAGGGGCGCGCACACAGAGAGTGGAGGAGGGGGAGAAAGAGGAAGAGGGTGACAGAGAAGAGGGGGGAGAGAGAGGGAGAGAGCGAAAGAGCGAGAGTGAGAGAGAGAGTGTGATAGAGAGAGATAGACTAAGTGAGAGGGAGGCTGAAGATGCTTTCTATTCCCTTCTCTCCTTCATGGCCCTTTACTCATGTTCCCTCATAACCAAAGGATAACAGCTTTTATAACCCTCTCACGAGTATAGGGAGAGCAGAGACATGCCTCCCCCAGAATAACCCTCATTTGCAGAATGGGTCACACTTCACCAAGAGCGTGTCCGCAGGGTTTAGACATGTTCACAGAGTGCCGCATACATACAAGAGTGCTTCAAGCACAGAGGTGTGCGAGATAAATAATTGCAAAAAGATTATGCGCGAGGCATTATTTGGTATTGGGGGGAGACAACAGCATTGGACATGTGATGTGTTTTACGTGAATTGGTTTAATATATAATGGACAGTGATTCATGGCTTGATGCCGCGTGAGCTGGGCTCATTTCTTGCATCTGAAAATGAATGCCGGTCAGCAAAGTGTAGTGGTGGTAGAATCTAATATATTAGACAACAAGCAGAAGCTGCAGGCAAACGTATAAAATGCATCCCATATAGCCGGCGGTTAGGTTTTAATTGGAAAGGTGGCAGCAAGTATTTTCTAGCAAAAGCAATTAAGATAGCGTTGTATTGTTTTTGTGTGTGGCTATTTTTGAGTTCACGTTTATAGTGGACAATATTTTTCATATACTTTGTGCTCAGTTTTTGTTTTGACACTTTTGGTTTACGGCAACAAAAAAAATTACATTTTGTTTAAATCCCCCACTGAATCCTGCTTCCTTCACCTCTGAACACTCGAAAGATATACTTCTATTAAAATGTAAATAATCAAACCCTTTTTTCTGGTTATTCAGCAAATACCCTGCCAACCACCAACACCCGCGCCCCCCCCCCCCCCCCCCCCCCCCCCAACAGCCCCCGATGGTTTGATTACAACTCAGACCCACCGGTGAGGCCCGACCTCCATCCTCTAACACGAGAGTATCTAGAGTCTAGTCAGGCCTACTCTCTCCTATTCACTAAAGGCACTGGGAAAAAAAAAACGAAAAATGGACACCACAAGGTTTTCACAAATGCTTTTCCACTGTGATCATCAACGTGGCGCACCCTGCGTGGGCTTGGACCTTAGCTTGGAGCAGCGTGGTTTGTGTTCATTGCTACAACACCTACGCGGGACCTTGACATTCGCTGCAGCCCAGTGCGCCTTTTGATCAGTGTAGGTCTGCACATTGCACACAGGAGAAATCAAATATATAACAAAAAATAAGTTGTGGTTTTCATTGCTACACAGTATGGGCTGGATTACGAACGTGTATTGAACAGTTTTGGAGGCCTCGTCCCTTTCCGCCAGCTAGCCTATATTGCTGTGATATTTCATCACTTCAGAATGCGTTACATCGATTCTTCTCTATGCCATGTTTCTTTTGACGAATAACTGATTTCAGTGCAAAGAGTAACGTATGATTATGCAAGCTGGCCCACCCACACACAGCCACCCCAAAAAACAAGCAACTTCCTCCTACAGTGCTGCGCATTCGCAATCCTATTATAAATGTAGCACATTCAAATTTCACATGTACTTTCAGTACATCTCATTATATTGGACTTCTATAACATCTGTTTTGTATGCTGTTGAGGCACATTTTATTCATGCCAATTACTTGTATGTAGGAATGCAGGGGGTGTAACTTTTCAAATGTGTTAATGTATTAAAAAAAATGGGGAAATGCGAAAGCCTTCGTTATTCCATATGTTCTTCTTGTTGCTGCCATCCGCTAAGAGCAGTTTACCAAGTTTACCAAGGGTTTACCAAGGGTTTACCAAGGGTTGGGTTTACCAAGGTAAACCCAACAATACCTTCAGACACCACACCTTTGTTGTTTCCTAAATATATGACATGTGTGTATAATGTGTGTCTATTGGTGACGTACAACGCATCCCAGGTCCTATTTTACCATTTTGTGTAGTATTTAATTTTGCCACGGCAAAAGTCGATTTTTGTAGACGCTACTACGTCACATGGAGACATTGCTGCAGTAGTTACAGTGGGGTTTAATAGGAGAGTGCGTCTTCAAATCGCTGTAGCATCAACCATAACTATCATATATTAGTTTTATTCCCATATGACAACTCTCTCACTCTCAGAATCACTGCATATACATTTTTTGCCATGTTCCTATATGGCGAGAAATCAGTCATTTATCCGTGTGGCATATTGTATCATAGCATAGTGCCAAATATCTACCTAGCTTTCACAATTAATAATAAAGCCTGTTACAGGTTTTATTGTACAATATTGTTATTATACATTTGATTCATTTTTTCAATTTATATATACTGTATACAATTTACAGAATGTTGCCTCCTAATGTTGTTTTTTAGCCTGTACTACTTGTTTAACTAAGGTGTATGAGGTAAAGATGAGGACTATACCATCGTCCTTACTTCTAGATTAAATTAAATATTTACAATGATAAATATTTTTGGTCAACAAGACGATTACTGCACTTATCTTGTGTGCTGTTCTGTTGTTCACCAGACCAAACATATATATATATATAAGCGGAAGAGAAAAACATGGCTTTAGGGAATGTCGGCAATGAAGCAAAACAAAATTCATACTGACCTTGTCCTTTAAAGGACCTCATTAATGTTGCTATTCTTGATAAATAAAACATTTAGAAAATGTCATTAGGGATTGGATGTAGTATTGCAAAAATGTTTTGGGGGGGTAGTAATAGTATTAACCTTCTATGTTTTCAATTTCAATAATACCTTTTTAGTTATTGAAAAACAAAACAATGTCCAAAAATTAGAGACTCAATTTTCTTTTATCTATTCGGCCTCCTGACTTATCAACAACTGTTCATACAAGTTCACTGATTTTAAAAGGTTCATTAACATTATTATTTTTTTAACATTTCTTTGTTGTCAGGTATTCAATAACGAAGAGGTTGTGGAGAGTCTCTCAATGTCATGCAGTTCATTGAGGAAGATCTGTTATACCCAGAAACTGGAGAAAAAAATTGATGGTTGAACATTTGAACCGGCCCCCCCCCCCTCCCTCCAAGTGGCTGGGTGGTGGTAGACAGCAACACTGTATCGATCAAAGTCAGAGCTTGGCCTCCTATTGGACCGCTAACGGCCAAAGTCAAGTCACACCTGTCCGCTTGCATATACCGTTCGCTAAGCTAAGCGTGTATTTGTACCCATGTGCAGCGTCCCCCCCCTATGCCCGCCGGCTAATTTGCCGCGTTTGCATGCACAAAGGGCCGGGACATACATCGAGTATGACAGCGTCCCCTCTCCTCCTCAAGTGTTGGAGCTTCAGCCAACATGCCATCAAAACAGCACACGACCAGGGGCCATCGATGTGAGGGAACCCTCGATCACGCGCCGCTCTACTCGGCCCCCAGCGCATCTTCCCTTTCTGCTCTCATTCTAATCTGGTCACACGCCACCGGAGAAAGAATGGCTGCAATCATGGCCGAAAAACAACAGCCCCCCCCCCCCCCCCCCCAAAAAAAAAAAAGAAAACGGGGAAGAGTAATGCAATTTTTTTTCTCATAAAGATTTCCGTTCATTCTCGAGCGCATCCTGCGGATTTAGCCACCTCTTAATGCATTTGTGTATGTGTGTGTGTGTGTGTGTGTGTGTGTGTGTGTCCCGATCGGGTCTTTTATCAATAAGTGCGCTCGGTTATATCATCCTCTCGCTGAGCCGAGCCGGCGTCCCGTCTGCTCCGGGGGCCCCGACGGAGCGGCGGTGATATCCTTCAGCGGTGCCTCTCAACATTGATATTTCGCTATTGATTTTGATTTAAACGTCTGTTTTCCCTACGGCGGGCTATAAGTCACGGGCACAACGGAAGGAGCTGATGATAATGACGGGCCCCCCCGACCCACGACAACTCGCCGCCGCCGCCGCCGCCCCCCACCCCCGGTAATGGAATGTGTGTAAAGTAACGCCGTCGGTTGGCGCTGGTAGTGATGTGGTGGGGGAGGGAGTGATGGTGGGCGACGCGGGGTGGAGGAGGAGGAGGAGGAGGAGGAGGAGGAGGAGGAGGAGGAGGAGGAGGAGGAGGAGGTGAGAAGCTTGTTATTGAGCTGAAGGGTGAAGTCACACAGGGACAGATGGAGGCAGCGAGAGGGGAGGGGTGGAGGAAGAGGAGGAGACGAAGAAGAAGAAGAAGAAGCAGGAGGGCGCGAGTGACAAGGAGAGAGTGATGTAACGGAGGGGAAAAGTTTTTGGTGTGCGACGCCCGGTCTCTCTTTACTTTCTCTTTCTTCCCAGTTTCTCATTCCTACTCGTCCTCTTGCTCTCTGAGGGTGCCGGTTAACAAGGCTGTCTGTGTCCAAACGCTCCCTCCCTCCATTCCCCTCCACTCACGTCTCCCTCTCACCCTCTCTCTCTCTCTCTCTCTCTCTCTCTCTCTGTCTCTCTCTCTCTCCCCTTCTCTTCTCTTCTCTTGGGAAATAAAAGCCCACACAGTCACAGCCTTGACAGCCTTCCCTTGAGAACACCACCCCCTCCACCCTCACCCCCACTTCCCAATACAAAAGGCCGCTAACCCCCCCCCCCCACCCCACCACAACCCCCCTCCCCCAGCCAGGCCGGGGGTGAATGGGAGAGGGTGGGGTTGGCAGGGAGGGAGCAGAGGGAGGCAAAAGGGGGTTGGGGGGGGGGACACCCTCCACGCTGCCACATAAAGGGCCAGTGTATCAGGGCCCCCCTGAGATGAGTGGAGGTCATAACCGGCGGTCCATCCTCCATATAAAGGAATCATTCCCACAAGAGCCTCTCAAGCACATTCATTTATCCCTCATGGGGGGGGGGGGGGGGGGGGGGGGGGGGGGGGGGGGGGGGGGGGGGGGGGGG
>JAOPHQ010000447.1:5000-32072 GCA_030340625.1 Merluccius polli
CCGATGTCCACAGTGTACCTGTAGGCATCCTAACTTACATGTATCATGAAAGCTCATAGCTCATGTATTTAAAATAATTAAGTCACTTCAGATAGACTTAATAGTACTGAACACTACTATTAATAGTACAAATTCAATATACACATTGGCAAGATGTGTACTTGTTACTCCCTCAGGAAAGTAACACCTCCATACCGTAATGTATCGTTGTTCAACCCCCTACTGCAGTTATGAAACACAAGAACAATTATAAAACTGAAAATGTACAACAATGTTAGAGATCACACTGTTGCTGCAATCTACAACATGGTTAGGATTGACCAAATTTAAGCCAGTGTGTGAGTGTGGTGGTGTGTGTGTGTATTTGTGCGTGTGTGTGTGTATGCACATGCACATGCGTATGTGTGTGTGTGTGTGTGTGTGTGTGTGTGTGTGTGTGTGTGTGTGTGTGTGTGTGTGTGTGCGTGTGCGTGTTGCATCAGAGTTGTGGTTGAAATGTGTGGGTGAGTGGCAGAGGTTGTGCATAAAGCCTAAGACGATCGATAAATGACAACACAGATGCACATAGATGCACACACACACACACACACACATTGTTGGGACATGTGCTGTGTGGAAGGGAGGTGGTGGTATAGTCATGTATAACATAGGACGTATGACGTATGACAGATACATTCAAAGACAACGTGAAACAAATAGCCTCTTTGTACCTTGTATAATAGGGCTTAGGTCATTACAATCTCCTACAAAAGGCATTTTGTGATTTCGTCATCATGAATGGTAAATGGTAAATGGACTGCATTTATATAGTGCTTTTCAGACCTGTGGCTATTCAGAGCGCTTTACAATTATTGCCTCACATTCACCCATTCATAAACCCATTCATACACCGACGGGGGTGTCAACCATGCAAGGGAACAGCCAGTTCGTCAGGAGAAGTTAAGATTTGGGGTCTTGCTGATGGACACCTCAACAGTTAGCCAGGAGGAACCAGGGATCGAACCAGCAACCTTCCGGTTGCCAGACAACCTGCTTTACCTCCTGAGCCACTGCTCCCAAGGGGGCGGGCACAGCATTCTGACCAATCAAAACACAACAAAGCACCGCCGGTCGTCCGCTTGTCAAATCTGAATGATCCAATAATATCCCTTCTACAACACTTCCCACCTGTTTAACCTGTTTGTAAAAACTACATCACATTATGAAAGATATGATTTTCAGGAAATGCTCTTGAAACATTGACTAGAGATACAGGAACTTATTAGGACTTGATGTCAGACTTGATACATGTATCAGACTAGATATAGGGACTTGATACATGTATCAGACTAGATATAGGGACTTGATACATGTATCAGACTAGCTATATGGACTTGATACATCTATCAGACTTGATACATGTATCAGACTAGATATAGGGACTTGATACATGTATCAGACTAGCTATATGGACTTGATACATGTATCAGACTTGATACATGTATCAGACTAGCTATATGGACTTGATACATATATCAGACTTGATACATGTATCAGACTAGATATAGGGACTTGATACATGTATCAGACTAGATATAGGGACTTGATACATGTATCAGACTAGATATAGGGACTTGATACATGTATCAGACTAGATACACGTATAGGTACTTGATACATCTATCAGACTAGATACATGTATCATACTAGCTATAGGGACTTGATACATCTATCAGACTTGATACATGTATCATACTAGCTATAGGGACTTGATACATCTATCAGACTAGATACATGTATCATACTAGCTATAGGGACTTGATACATCTATCAGGCTAGATACATGTATCAGGCTAGATATAGGGATTTGATACATGTATCCGGCTAGATACATGTATCAGACAAACTATATGGACCTGATACATGTATCAAACTAGATATAGGGACTTGATACATATATCAGACTAGATACATGTATCAAACTAGATATAGGGACTTGATACATATATCAGACAAGATACATGTATCAGACTAGATATAGGGACTTGGTACATGTATAGACTTGATACATGTATCAGACTAGATACATGTATCAGACAGGGACATTGATAGGTGGTTTTATATGACCTACTTAAGATAACAATTTATTCTAATATCCTTATTTTCCATTAAAATAATCATATATCTGTTTACACTTCATTATTCAGTCTGAAAGTGTTCCTTTCTCTGTGTGTTATGGTATAGGATGTCAGGTTGTGACAGAAGTCAATTGTGTCCTGGTTATGCTTAGGGTTTACCATGTGGTATACACATTAAGAGACTCAGTGGGAGTATAATTGCATTTTGCCATGTGGTACACATTAGGAGAATGTGAAGGAGGACTAGTGGAAATGCTTTTCAGGATAATTACATTCTGACCTATCATTAGGCATGGCAGTAAGGTAGATGACCATTGGATAAAGTTTATATGGTCTCAAGTATAAATTAACCTTGTGTAGGATAGGACCGGGTTCAGTCTTACTCTCCTGCCCTGCGTGTCTGGCTGTACCCAAATTAGTATTAAACTGCTTGAACTGAAAATATACTTGTTGTTGTAACTTCTTGGTCAGTCTTCAACTTCATCCGAACAGAGCAGAAATCCTTTGAATTTGCATCATGAACACGATGGCGTCGGTTATCAGGTAGCATGACTTAAAAAAAAAGCATATCTAAAGCATATCTACTAACTGTTCTAACTGTTCTAACTGTTATATATATATATATATATATATATATATATATATATATATATATATAAAAAAACACTAAATCTGTAAATGAGTTGATACTAAATGAATGGTTTCAGACAAAGACGTCGAACCCTATCTTGGTGATTTGGCAAAATGGTCTGACAGACGCTACCCTGCAGTGAATACATCGACGATCAAGCAGTGTCTGACCCAAGTTAGGATTTGAATTACATGACAGAAGTGTTCAATGCATGGGAACCTCTGAGTAAATAGTGGCCAGGAAATGTTCAAAAAGCACAAATTGAAAAGTCTAGGAACAAATTAAATACATTCTCAGTGTTGCAGGACAGTGCAGAAAACAATGGGAAAGCAGAGAACATCTCAGCGAGCCCTCAGACAGTCTCTGTCACTAACACCCTGCTTGGCTCTGTGAAGGGGGCAGCTCCTAATTCCATTAAACCGCTCACCACTGATGTTGCATGCTAACCTTCTTTGGCTTCTCTCAAATCTCCACCAGCTTATTCTGAACTTCTAGGTCTAGACAATGACGATGATGATGATGATTTGGGTTGGATGTTAGCACAGTCAAGTGTATTAGGAAAATGTTTAACAGATGAGAAAGTCCTTTCCAAAGAAAATTCCAACAGTAATCTTTCCTCAAACAGATGTGAAGCTGAGAGAAATGAAAGTGTGGAAAGATAATTGTGTCTGGATGTTGATTAACGATTGCGAGAAAGCTTTGAAAGTGTGAAAAGAAAATATTTTGGTGATGGGAACCGTATTGTTGTAGCCTGGGGAACCAGACGAATCTGCAAGCTCATTTTTAATTTGCTCTGGCAGCTACGTCTGACCCCCCTCCAATTCAGACAGATTTCAAGCCGGGCCTATCATCATAACCGTTTATCTAATATGGGGTGGGTTTGATACGATGACTGTACAGAGGAGTGCTGTTCAGGCATTGTTTATAACAAACAATCAAGATGGCTGCCGCTGATGTGGAACAGTCAGTTGAATCCACTTTTGCGACAGTATTAAACAAACTGGAAAATATTTTCTCTAAAAGAAGAACTAACAACTGCACTTAAAGCTTTTGTTGATGAGAAAGATGTGTTTGCCGTACTTCTGACAGGATTTGGTAAAAGTTTAATTTACGTCACGTTTCGTATCTCTGATTGGTTGTAGGTCTATCCAATTGGGGGTCTGACAATGCCAGGCTAGTATTGTTGCGGAAAAGGTGGCTGTGAGTGTGTGATAGCTGAGTTTAAGAGGATCTTAACCTTGAAAAGGAGAGGTCAAATGATTGATACAGGAGAGTGTGAGCTTGCTAAGTATGAAACTGATGAGGACTAAAAGGCACGCACAACGAGTAGGATTTGTCAGTTGCAGTTTATAAAACACAACATTCAAAGTTGGCCCCTCCTCCTCAGCTGAACGACATCAGAAGTGCTCACCAGTGGGTGAAGGCCAACCCTGTGTCTGCCATTGTTGTAGCTTCCTCTTGGATGCATGGTCACGATCTAGGACCTGGTCGCTACGTTTTTACACCACCTCACACCCTGCGTGCTGTTGGCTTGGAGCTACCGACTGCCCAGTTGACACCCAGAAACGTCCCGAACAAAGTAAAATAAGAAAATATGGAGGGCAGGGTCTGTTAAGATACAGACACCGCCACACACTTCTATTGGATCATAAGTGATTATTGCAAGGGATACTCATCGTGCGTTTAAGGATCGAATTCACAGAGAAAATCTCCAAAACAGATGTGCAGGGGATCCTGTCAAACATCTCACCCTCTGAAGTGTCATTCATTCACCAGAAGGTTAGACAAATAATAGCAGAAAATGAAAATGGCTAAGGCAGAGGAAAGAAAAGGCGAATGACACAGCGAGAAGAGGAAAATCTACAACTTAATTTACCGCTTTTAGTCATCAATGATAAAAGTAATGGATAAGCCAAGGTAAGATAAGGTTCAATGTCCGGTAAAGATGTGCGTTACATTTTTGACAAGACTCAAGCCTAATGTAGAGCTTGACAATTTGATTGAGAAATATGAAAATCCTGATTGTGCACATAGAAAAGAAATTCCCATTGACATTATTTCCTTTTACACTGATTTGTTCTTGTATTCTTGTATTTGAATTTTCTGAATGTGTTGTGATGTTCAACACAGATGCTTAGCACAGAAAGAACATAATGCGAAGGATTAGCGGAAATTATGTATTAGGTTTACATTCTGACCTATAGTACTCATCAGACACGGCTGTAAGATAGAGAAGGTCTTAGATATCCAGTATGCTAGCATGCTAGTGTCCTCCTAGAGGTCTTAGATATCCAGTATGCTAGCATGCTAGTGTCCTGCTAGAGAAGGTCTTAGATATCCAGTTTGCTAGCATGCTAGTGTCCTGCTAGAGAAGGTCTTAGATATCCAGTTTGCTAGCATGCTAGTGTCCTGCTAGAGAAGGTCTTAGATATCCAGTATGCTAGCATGCTAGTGTCCTGCTAGAGAAGGTCTTAGATATCCAGTATGCTAGCATGCTAGTGTCCTTCTAGAGGTCTTAGATATCCAGTTTGCTAGCATGCTAGTGTCCTGCTAGAGGTCTTAGATATCCAGTATGCTAGCATGCTAGTGTCCTTCTAGAGGTCTTAGATATCCAGTATGCTAGCATGCTAGTGTCCTTCTAGAGGTCTTAGATATCCAGTTTGCTAGCATGCTAGTGTCCTTCTAGAGGTCTTAGATATCCAGTATGCTAGCATGCTAGTGTCCTGCTAGAGAAGGTCTTCGATATCCGGTATGCTAGCATGCTAGTCTCCTGCTAGAGAAGGTCTTAGATATCCAGTATGCTAGCATGCTAGTCTCCTTCAGTGTGGATGATATGAACTTTCCTCAAAAGAATTGCAACCATGAATAAAATCATTGTCAATTCATTTATCTCTATATCTAACCCTTCTCTCTGTCTCTCTGTCTCTGTCTCTCGCTCTCTCTCACCGTCTGTTTGTCTGTCTCACTGTCTCTCTATCTATCTTCTCTAAACACTCTTAGCACAATCTTTAACTATCTCTCACACACACACACACACACACACTTTAGGCTGGGCAGGTTTGCAGACTAGCTGAATGAATAATGAGTTGGCTCTGTTTGATTCCAGATGAGAGGAAGGTTGACAGCTTAACTCTGTCTTACGGGCTCTCAGGGATATTTTATATTTACATATATGATGCACGGACTACCCATCCCTGTCCTCCTGGTACCAACATGCTCTCTCTCTAACACACATACACACTCACGCACACAAAAATAAATAGAAAACTAAGCATAGTAATTAGAGACACTGAGGATGTGCTCATGGTGGAGCACAGATACAGAGATGAGCGACACAAGCAGCTATAAAGACTAGCTAGGCCATAGAGACCAACTAGGCTATATAGACTAGCTAGGCCATAGAGACCAACTAGGCTATAAAGACTAGCTAGGCTATAGAGACTAGCTAGGCTATAGAGACTAGCTAGGCCATAGAGACCAACTAGGCTATAGAGACCAACTAGGCTATAGAGACTAGCTAGGCTATAGAGACTAGCTAGGGTATAGAGACTAGGCTACCTAGGCTATAGAGACTAGCTAGTCTTTAGAGACCAGCTACGCTATAGTGACTAGCTAGGCTATAGAGACTAGCTTGGCTATACTACCTAGGCTATAGAGACTACCTATGCTATAGAGACTAGCTAGGTTATAGAGACTAGCTTGGCTATACTACCTAGGCTATAGAGACTAGCTAGGGTATAGAGACTACCTAGGCTATAGAGACTAGCTAGTCTTTAGAGACCAGCTACGCTATAGTGACTAGCTAGGTTATAGAGACTAGCTTGGCTATACTACCTAGGCTATAGAGACTACCTATGCTATAGAGACTAGCTAGGTTATAGAGACTAGCTTGGCTATACTACCTAGGCTATAGAGACTACCTATGCTATAGAGACCAGCTAGGCTATAGAGACCAGCTAGGCTATAGAGACCAGCTAGGCTATAGAGACCAGCTAGGCTATAGAGACTAGTTAGGCGACTATCTTGGCTATAGTAGCTAGGTTATAGAGACTAGCTAGGTTATAGAGACTAGCTTGGCTATACTACCTAGGCTATAGAGACTACCTATGCTATAGAGACTAGCGAGGCTATAGAGACTAGCTTGGCTATACTACCTAGGCTATAGAGACTAGCGAGGCTATAAAGACTAGCGAGGCTATAGAGACCAGCTAGGCTATAGAGACTAGTTAGGCTATAGAGACAAGCTGGGCACTACTAGCTAGGCTGTAGAGACCAGCTAGGCTATAGAGACTAGTTAGGCGACTATCTTGGCTATACTAGCTAGGCTATAGAGACTAGCTAGGCTATAGAGACCAGCTGGGCACTACTAGCTAGGCTGTAGAGACCAGCTAGGCTATAGAGACAAGCGAGGCTATATAGACCAGCTAGGCTATCGGGACCAGCTGGGCTATACTAGCTAGGCTGTAGAGACTAGCTAGGCTATAGAGACAAGTGAGGCTATAGAGACAAGCGAGGCTATAGAGACTAGCTAGGCTATAGAGACCAGCTGGGCACTACTAGCTAGGCTATAGAGACAAGCAAGGCTATAGAGACTAGCTAGGCTATAGAGACCAGCTAGGCTATAGAGACCAGCTGGGCACTACTAGCTAGGCTATAGAGACAAGCAAGGCTATAGAGACTAGCTAGGCTATAGAGACCAGCTAGGCTATAGAGACCAGCTGGGCACTACTAGCTAGGCTATAGAGACCAGCTATGCTATAGAGACCAGCTAGGCTATAGAGACCAGCTGGGCACTACTAGCTAGGCTGTAGAGACCAGCTAGGCTATAGAGACCAGCTAGGCTATAGAGACCAGCTAGGCTATAGAGACCAGCTGGGCACTACTAGCTAGGCTGTAGAGACCAGCTAGGCTATATAGACCAGCTAGGCTATAGACACCAGCTAGGCTATCGGGACCAGCTAGGCTATACTAGCCAGGCTAGCTTTGCTTTAGAGACTAGCTTTGCTACAGCACTGCACATCCAGAATGCAGCATCTGACCTTATGTACATCACACTCAAATATATTATTAATCTGCAAATGCGCTAACGAGGGAAGCCTAGAAAGAGACAAGAAAAGACAGGAGGTAGAGGATATGGGAGGAGGAGAAGAAGGAGGAGAAAGGGAGTGAGGGAGAGAGAAGGAGATAGAGAGGAGAAAAGCGGTTTAAGTATAAGAAGAAAGGGAGGTTAAATGGAAGAAGGAAAAAGATGAGGGTCAGCTAAACGTTGGATTTCAGAGGTGAAGGAGAGAGAGCGAGAGAGGGCAGCAACGGTGGAGAGACTAAGGAGGCCATGATGGGAGCATGGCAGTAGAGTGGGAAACCGGGGGTAGACCAAAGCAGTAGAGATAGAGAATAATCCTTAGAACTGGGTGTGGGTTAGACCAAAGCAATAGAGAGAGAATTATCCACAGGACTGGGGTTGGGGCAGACTGAAAGAGAGTCCGTAGAACTGGAACTTGGGGATAAAGGACAGAGTAGTGGGTAGGGTGTTCGACTCCCAGCCGAAAGCTACTGGGTTCGATCCCCAATGTCCACAGCCTACCTGAAGTCATCCTTGCCCTACCTGCTCTTTAATTACATTATAAATAGTAACTGGGGTAAGGTCAAAGCAATAGAGAGAGGGGAGGATCAACCAGGAACACACCAGTAAAAGTTACTTGGATAAACCGTATGCACCTGCTACACTGAAACACAAAGGATACTAATGCAATGATTGCAGTAGCATCACAGTAAACTGTGTAACACACCCTGGTCTTCCTGAATCTCTCCCAGCTAAAACCTGATCCCTCCGTCTATTTCTGTCATCGTCTAACTATTCCCCAAGAACACGGCATGCAGAATCATCTGTGGACCAGAACAACCAAATATGTGTTCGATGCGGACCCCAACAGAAAGTGTTCTGTAATACATCCATGTGGTCCATGTTCATGTCTCTGTTCAACGATACATGTGACATGGGAATCGGTATTTTACTTATTATAACAAGTTCAAGTGCTCCATTTATAGACTTCACAGACTGTACATGTGGGGTACATTGCTGCTATTGGTAAGAAGAAATATGAACATCATCATTTGAATTTGAATTGTCCTTTCTGGACTCACTGTCTCTAGAGATGAGTAGTCACAGGATATGACTGGGATGTGACTACTATCATTTCACAAAACACAATCACCCGCTGATACACCCAACAACTCTTTTAATATATCCTAACCATCCAAGGAGCGTTTGTAACGCCGCGCTGCTCCCAATGACGCGTGGACAGACTCTTCAACGCGTACCTGTCCTCTCTCGTGATGAGAGAAACACCTCAAACCTCCCAACGCTGGTATTATCTCCGCCTACCGCTACGCCTGGTGGTGCGTCTGCTTTAGCATTCCTACAGAGAGCGGGTTCTTTGCGCATAGAGCCACAGTGAGGGGAAGAGAGAGCAACACAGGCAAACTGTCATTCACATCGGCAGGAGTGTGTGGGTGTGTTGGGCCAGCTCACTGCTCACTGCTCACCTGCTGCAGGAAGCCCAAGCAGGAATTTGCATTCTTTACCTGCAGTACGGCCAGTTCCTCCCCGACGGTTCCCCCATAGTTAGCGCCGTTCGAGCCGCACAACCGCTGGTTTTCACACAACTTGGAAACGCTTCGATGTTGTGTAAAAGCCCAGCGCGTCGTCTAAATTCACGTTGTGATTTTTAAAAAGCACAACAGTGTTAAGAAGATGTGTTGGCCATTTTACTGACTTGTATATTTGATTTATTTGCGGCAATGATTACAAGAGAACAACAAGGCTTCTGAAATACACTGGCGCTTGCTAAATGCTAAACACAGTAGCTTCAGCGGTTAATGTTGCTAACTATGTAAGATCTCAGATTGATGGTTTTTCAGCGGGGAGAAACTGTGTCAGTCCTTTTATAAATAACCATTTCAAATAAAACACACATCTTTGTTTAAAAAACTATTTATAGACTAAGTTTCATTTTTTGTGTGTGATTCCTTGGGGCAGCAGTAAAAAATCTTCTCGACAAGTCATAAGTCGGCCCAGGAATAACCATTATTGAAATTGTTAATTAATCATTAATTATAATTATTAACCAGCTCTCGGGATTGCAGGTATGATATGGAGTGAAACATGTTCACAATGCCAACAAGATTGATGACATGAAAACAGTTAAAAAAGGATCATGCTAGTGGATTAAGTGTTTAGTGGATGAAACAGGGCAATTAACTCTTTAGTGGATTAAACAGGCAAACTGAAATGAAAGCGGAGGAAACGGTCTTTCGAATACGAATGTGATTCTCTCCACGTCCTCAGTCCATGAAGCTGTCCCCCTACTCATCTCAAAGTTTAGCTTTATCTGTTAGCGACGAGCACTGTTGCCAGGGAAACTGAGAGATTAAGATAAGAGAGAGTGAATGTATGAATCTGTTCTATAGTTAAGAACTCATTTATGTAATCGACCGCAAGAGCCAAACGACGGCTAATGTGTAGGACTACATACACACGTGCACACATGCAGACACACACACATGAAGAGCACACACACACACACACGCAGACACACATGCAGACACACACACATGAAGTGCACACACACACACACACACATGCAGACACACACACACATGAAGAACTGCACACACACACACACACACACACACACGCAGACACACACACACACATACATACATACATACATACATGCAGACAAACACACACCCATGCAAACACACACACACACACGCCAATTCTTTAAGTTATAATAATTGTTTATCATGTTTGTTTGTGTGTTTGTGTTTGTGTGCGTCTGTCTATGCGTGTCTCTGTTATTGTGTGTGTTCATCTTCTCTGTCGTTTCCATGTGACTGCAGACAGGACACTTGTTCTGAGAGAGAGACATCCTCTAGTTACAATCACCAGGCCTCTCTCACCAGTACGTAAGAAACACTACTAGTACTAGTATTAGTCGGTTAGTAGTATTCGTGCTAGCCTGTAGTAGTGTAGTAGTGTTGGTAATACTCAATAGTATTTTGTTAGTAGTATTAGTGTTATCTTAGTGGTATTATATTAGTCATATTAGTATTCTGTTAGTACTATAGTAACATTATGTTACTAGCATTAGTATTCTGTTAGTAGCCTATTATTAGCATTCTGCTAGTATCATTAGCATTCTGTAGCATTAGCATTCTGTAGCATTAGCATTCGGTTAGCAGTATTAGCATTATGTTAGTAGTATTAGTATTCGGTAAGCAGTATTAGCATTCTGTTAGTAGTATTAGTATTCGGTTAGTGGTATTAGTATTCGGTAAGCAGTATTAGCATTCTGTTAGTAGTATTAGTATTCGGTTAGTGGTATTAGTATTCGGTTAGCAGTATTAGTAGCATTCTTTTGGCAGCATTAGTATTCTGTTAGTAGCATTAGTGGTAATAGGCTACTATAGTGTTCCAGTTCCCTTAACCAAACCAAACCAAACCAACCCAGACCTAACCTATACCTAACCTTTCACAATAAGAGCGTTTTAGGAGCCTCCATGCTTGCAGAGGCTCTCGGTCAGGCTGGTCAGGCTGGTCAGGCTGGTCAGGCTGGTCAGGCTGGTCAGGGTTTGGTAGCTTGGCTTCGCTTGAGACCAGAGATTTGCATGCACGGCAACCGCCGCCGCCGCCGCCGCTCTCTCCCTCTCTCTCTCTGTGTCTCTCTATCGCTCTCTCTCTCCCTGACACGAGCGCATGTACAGTGTGACAGAGAGAGCATGGATCCGGCACGCCACCGACATGCTCCTTCCTCCAGTGGAGAGACGCTGGGGTCAGGCGGCCGGTAGAGTCAGCATGCATGACCATGGAGAGAGAGAGAGAGAGAGAGAGAGAGAGTGGGAGAGACAGAGCGAGAGAGAGAGAGAGAGCGAGTAGGAGAGAGAGAGAGCGAGAAAGAGTGTGTGGGGGAGAGAGCGAGTCATCAAGTGTGAGGTGTTGAGTGTAGCCAGGCCGTAGCTCATCTACCATGGAGAACAGCACCTAGTGTTAGCATGCATGCTCTTTAGCTCTTTAATGTATGCAGCACCGCCCCCCCCCCCACACACACACACACACCCCACCGCCCGCTCGCCCCCAGAACAAAACTGGAAACGCATCGATGGGTTGTCCGTGCACGTGTGTTTGTCTCCCTGTGTGTGTGTGTGTGTGTGTGTGTGCGAAAATGCAGTCTTTTTCCCATAAATGTTTAAAATATCCCGGAGATAACTGAAAATGCAGAAAATCGAAAGATCACAGAAGATGACTCTTTCCTCCCCCGTTAGGGAAACACTTGTTCTACCTGTCTGATTCTTCTCTCTCTCTCTCGCTCTCTCTCTTTCTCACACACACAAACACACACTCTCTCTCTCTCTCACACACACACACACACACGCGCGCTCTCTCTCTCTCACTCACACACGTACACACACACTCTCTCCCTCTCTCTCTCTCTCTCTCTCACACACACACACACACACTCTCTATCTCTCTCTCTCTCTCTCTCTCTCTCTCTCTCTCTCTCTCTCTCTCTCTCTCACACACACACACACACACACACACACTCATGAGCACGCGTGGTCGCGGGTTAACAGAAGAGTGGAAGAGCCTTACCTTTGTAGTCACAATGCAGAGGCAGTCCATTGTATTGGGAGCAGAATATCGGGGTATTTCTCACCCCCCCCCCAACCCCCCACGATAGAGGGCTGAGACCCCCTGCCCTCTCCCCTGCCTGCCCCACACCTGCTCTCTCTCTCTCTCTCTCCCTCTCTCTCCCCCTTTCTCTCCCCCCCTCTCTCCTTCTCTCTCTCTCCCTCTCTCTCTCCCTCTCTCTCTCTCCCTCTCTCTCTCCCCCTCTCTCTCTCTCACACACACACACTCTCTCTCTCTCTCTCTCTCTCTCTCTCTCTCTCTCGTCCTGCCTCTGTCCCCCCTATTTCTTTCCGATCGCGGATCTCTTTTTTGACTAACTGAAGCAGCCAGAGAGAGAGAGAGAGAGAGGGGGAGAGAGAGAGAGAGAGAGAGAGAGAGAGAGGGAGGGAGGGGGAAGGAGGAAGAAAAAGGGAGGGGAGGAGGGGGAGGGCTACAGGGAGAGATGGAGAGCGAGGGAGAGCGAGAGCAAGAGAGAGAGAGAGAGAGAAAGCGCGAGAGAGAGAGAGCGAGAGGGTGGTCTCAGAATTAAGTATGGAGGAGAGACGAGGGGAGGGTGAGGTTATTTCACGAGACAAGATAGCACAAAAAGGATGGAAAACCGAATGACAGAGAGGGGAAGGGAAAGAAGAGGAATGAGAGAGTATGATGGAGGGATGAATGATGGAGGGATGCAAATGGAAAAGGGGTGGGGGGGGGGGGGGGGGGGAGGTAAATTCACTCTGTTTGAATAAACAGGGAAAAACAGAAAGAGAGGGAGAGCAAAAGAGCAGAGGATGGAGAAGTGATGGGGGGGGGAGGAAGGAGAGGGAGCTGGAGAGAGAGAGTATAAGGCAGAGGGAGAGTGGGTGAGCGTGTGTGTGTGTGTGTGCATGCATGTGTATTTGTGTGCGCGTGTGTGTGTGTGTGTGTGCATGTGTCGTGCATGTGTGTGTGAGGACAGAAGGAATTAGACCGAAAGGAAATGTGTTGAGGAGGAGAGTGTGAATTACATATGCACCGTGGAACAAAGACAACATATAACAAACATACAAACACACACACACACACACACACACACACACACATATATAGACAGAAGCCGAACCAGACAACAACTCGGATTGCTGAATCCCAGTGAAACAATGAAAATCAAAAAGCATGAAGGGCTTCTTCTTCTTCTTCTCTTTTTTTTCCCCTCTTGCTTGTGCTCACACTCTGCAGCTGTTACCCAAGCAATGGTGCAGTTGTTGCCATGGCGATAGCGAGGCTTGTTGTTATCGTGCGGCGGTTGCCGTAGCGCTGATATGTGGCTATGGAAACTCACTGCATCGGATGCACACATCGGGTGTGTGTGTGTGTGTGTGCAGCTGTACAGGTGTGAGTGTGGTGAAGCTATAGATCAGTGTGTGTGTGTGTGTGTGTGTGTGTGTGTGTGTGTGTGTGTGTCAACATACCTACGTGTGTGTGTGTGTGTGTACGCGCGTGTCCGTGTGTGCATTCATTCATTTAATATGGGGAAAGCAGCCAAGAAAAGGTGTGATTTCAATTTGTAATTATGAGGAATTAAGAAGTGCTAAATGTAAATATAGACTTTGACGACAACACCTCTATGTGTGCTCTTGTCTTGAAATAACACTTGAGCGTTTCTATATCGGTGCCTTCGGCAGGCGCATGAGGAGGAGGAGGAGGAGAAGTGCAACCTGTTTTCTCTTGTTTTAAACGAAACGCAATGAAAAGATGTGATGTGGGTTCAGCTGCACTGTGCCTTTAAGCTTCCGGACTGTACCACTCGGAGTGATGCGCGGGGGGAGGTGGGAGAGAGGAGGTGGAGGGTGGGAGCGTGTGCTTCAGTGTCTTACGGTGTCTTCTTTGCATCATCGGTTCTATAATTGTCCGAATACGGCCCACCCCTTCGCCCCCACACACACACACTCGTGCGTGCGCGCACACACACACACACACACACACACACACACACACACGTAAGTACGCATGCATGCACACACACACACACATACCCTCACCCCCGCTCCCTACAATGCAGGGGCAATGGTGCAGCAATAAAGCAATTCTGAGTGATGAACACACACTTATTCCCTGGAGAGACGAGCCAGGAGAGAGCGTATTTACACTGGGATTCAACCACACACCCATTACTTTACACTGGGATTCAACCACACACCCATTACTTTACACTGGGATTCAACCACACACCCATTACTTTACACTGGGATTCAACCACACACCCATTACTTTACACTGGGATTCAACCACACATCCATTAATTTAGACTGGGATTCAACCACACACCCATTACTTTACACTGGGATTCAACCACACATCCATTAATTTAGACTGGGATTCAACCACACACCCATTACTTTAGACTGGGATTCAACCACACATCCATTACTTTAGACTGGGATTCAACCACACACCCATTACTTTATACTGGGATTCAACCACACATCCATTACTTTTGACTGGGATTCAACCACACACCCATTACTTTACACTGGGATTCAACCACACACCCATTACATTACACTGGGATTCAACCACACACCCATTACTTTAGACTGGGATTCAACCACACACCCAATACGTTACACTGGGATTCAACCCCACACCCATTACATTACACTGGGATTCACCCACACACCAAGGGGGTCCACTGTTGAAGAGGAGTTGGGGGGAGATGGGAAAGAGTCGTATGAAAAGAGAGAATTAAAGATAAGATGGCTGATATCTTCACTCTCGCAATTATTCTCTCTGATGTCCATCTTAGTATTGACACTGTGTAAACCGTATCTGAATCTGGCCATCCATCCATCCATCCATCCATCATCCTTCCATATATCATCTATCCATTCATCATCCATCCATTCATCATTCAGTCATTTTTCATCCATCCATCCATCCATCCATCTATCCACCATCCAACCATAATCCATCCATCTATCGATCCCCAGTCTCTAGAGCTGCAGAAGAAGGCAGCCACACCCATTGGCTAGTCCTGCCACCCATTGTCCAATCAGAAATCATATTGGGATTGTGAACTTTGAGCGTTCAAGAGCTTCAGGTGACAAAATTTAAATGGCTTCAGTTTTTAGTTTAGTTTACTAGAGAGAACACAAAACACATGAATAAACACATTTGTACTATATATGTATTCTGTATCTCATTAACTAAGATGGATATAAATAGTTTCCCATGGAGGTGTTTGCTTGTGAGTCATGAAGACGTTTATTTCAATCACTGACACAACAACAACAAATGAATGAAAAACTTCATGTTGTAATACTGGATTTTAGTGCTATTTTTCTGGAATATGACGTTTATCATGTCATAAAATGCTCATATTATAACTTATGACTTTACATTACATAATATCATAGGCTACATTTATGATATCTGATATGCTCAGAATGTATTATCTTAAAATTGTTTTGTAAATGTTTTATGTAAACAAAACTAATGTAAAGAAAAGTGGCATATACACAGTTTAAAGGATGACATTTTCAAATGTTTAAGGCATAAACGCTAGAGTACATTTAACTGTGAGTGGGTAAATATGTCAGCACATTTAGAGCAATTGTGGATACATAAATAGTGACCAAATACGCTGTTTGTGTGTGTGTGTGTGTGTGTGTGTGTGTGTGTGTGTGTGTGTGTGTGTGTGTGTGTGTGTGTGTGTGTGTGTGTGTGTGTGTGTGTGTGCGTGATTGCACATGCATGCATGTGCGTGTGTGTGGCTGTGAGAGTTAAAGAGTTGTAACCGAGAGAGAGAACTGCGTGTGTGACAGAAAAGTTATGGTTTATAGTGTATGTGGATACAGGATATACTGGATTATAAAACTAGTCTAAAGCCTCTGGAGTCCACTTAGATCTCCAACAGTATACAGTGAGGTAGGATAATGTCGCAGCCCAAAGACTCTGGATTCGAACCCCAATGTCCACACCGCAGTATCCATGAGCAATCCATGATCCAACCTGCTCATTAATGGTGTGTAGCTAAAAATGAAATCCCTGTAAGCCGCTTTGGATAAAAGCGGCTGATAAGTGACTTAATAGTAAATAGTGTCCATTCTATACAACCCTGTCTCAACCCCAGTTCAGTACAGAGAATAACTGTAAGTAGAACCGCAGTATCAACAATGTTTACTATACATGTATTCCACTATACATGTATCCCACACACACATACACACATACACACACACACACACACACACACACACACACACATGCACACACACACACAAAGACACATATAGACCAGCCGCACACACGGGGCACCATCATAGGTTAAAAAAAAATCCCACTGCAGTCATCAATTTAAATGAAACAATGAATCCACCAAAACTTAGAAACAGGTACAGCTGTCATCATTATCATCGCTATGCTATCAAACACCTCTCGCTCTCTGAAAGTTGCACTTAGGAGGTAAAAGTGGTTATAGAAAGGGCACTCACCATGAAGTATGCAGTGTCCATACTGTTGCCCTGCTTTATCTTAAGATAGAGTCTGGGCTCCAGCAGTGCTAGCGCTGAGCACTGAGCTGCAGAAGTAGGCCAAGGGCACGTGCCTATGGTGGTCTCACAGAGCAGGGTGAGCGCCAGCCACACCGCGTCGCTGGTATAGCCGACACACGCTGAACAGTATGGGCACATTGAACACAGCCACACACGCCCAGGACAGCTCCCTCCCATATTCATTATTTAACACTGTAATAATAATTAATATGTTTTGGTAATTAGGTCAGACACTGCTGGCGTATAAATAACCAGTTGGATGCATAGAGAAATAAGCAGTGCAGGTTTGTCAATGTGTGTGAGTGAGTTACTGTGCGTTACTGTGATTTACTGTGTCATATTTGGTGGGAATTAGTCAATATTTGATAAGGGGCAGTACGGTGTGCTTGGTCATCATGGTGTATTTGTTGTATTCTAAAAATATAAATTAAAAGTTCAATTCAATTCATCTTCATATTATCTAACATATCGAAAATTAACGTTTAGATTGGATTGAACTGAGTTTAGAAGAAACATTGGTGTTTTAAGAAAAAGTTAGAATAACTTATTGTATGTGAATATGTGGGCTGTTCTTTATTCGACAGAGAATAGATCTACTGTTGGTTGGTCGTTGTTTTGCCTGGAGTCGGGCGCCCTCTTCTGGATATATAGTGCAATTACAAGTGGACAACAACATTTCGCGATTATAATGAAACGTTTCTATATCAGCATTCCCTGCATTACAGTTTTTTCTGCATGCTAATGCTTAAACACTAACAGTGATTCTTGAAGCACTTTCTCTGAAACCATTAACGCTTGTAGCCAATGCATTTACCCAGTGTGCCAAACTGAATGCACATTCTCTGTTATTTTAACAGTTTTTGCAAAAACTGTAAACACAACTCACTTTACAGTCGGTTTGCAATTGAATAAAACATGTCTAGCAAGACTGTAAACCTTGGTCTCTACATTGCTACACTATTTTGCCAATTGCCTTTCCACATTGACACATGAAAACACTTTAAGATAATGAGTTCACTCACAAATCAGAGCTGGAGCGCTATAAATAGCCCACAGGTAAACATTTGGTTTGGACAACAATGGAGGCCAATATTGGACAGAAAGTAAGAGGGGTGAGAACAACAGGAGGACGGGGACGATGAGCACGACAAGGTGAAGAAGTAGGCGGAGGAGGAGGAGGAGGAGGAGGAGGAGGAGGAGGAGGAGGAGGAGGAGGAGGAGGGGAGGACGTAGGGGAAGAGAATGGGGAGTCAAGAACAAATTAACTGATGTAATCGGAGTGACTGTGGTTGACCATGTTGTCAACCATGGGATGAGCGTGAGGGAGGCTGGGCAACGGGTTCAACTGAATTGGAGCCGACCAAATACTGTTGCAGATTTCATCCAGATATTTTGAAATGAGAACCGATAAGTAACTGTAAGCACTGTAATCATCCTGGCACAGTAATATGTTCTGTACTTTTCCTAATGAGAAGGATCTATCACTTAAACCACAAATGTTTTTTACAGAACTGCAAGAAAAGCAGTATCTAGTGAAAGAGGTCAACTGTTCACCCCAGGGCAGGAGACCTACATTGTAAATATGGTCATTGCAAATAACTGCATCGGACTCAGAGGACTGCAGGACCACATAATGACAGATAACACCGCAATTCAAAACGTTAGTTAGTCTCTCTGTCTCGTCCACTGAGCTGCACAGAGTCCCCTTGGAGACAAACATTGTGTAAAACAAACAAGATATGAATATGTGATGTATGAGATATGAACATGTGCAGGTCAGCTATACTATCCCTGGTCCTGGATCTGGAAGTGTATGCTACGTCACATCAACTGATCCCTGTCTTTTCGTACTGTGCTCCATTGTTTTGTCTGGTCCCTTTCAGAGAGTCACGGCGCTAGAAGCAGATGCAGTGCATTATGAGTTATATATATATATATATATATATATATATATATATATACTGTATGTGTGTGTGTGTGTATGTGTGTGGACGAGGTAGGTTTCAACCTTGCAAAAACAAGGGGCCACAGCAGAACTATCATCAAATATATACCATGTGTGTGTCCTTCACCATCCTCGGCCTACACAACACTGCACACATGATCACATGTGTGGACAACCTCCACAACAGACGAGCTCCTGATGACCAGGGCCCAGAGCAGCACAGGTGCGTTCTCATCTGGGACATCTTAGTTTCCACCGGAATGCTTTGGTCCGCAATTGGTTCACGGGTTGCCCACGTTTCATCGCACTCAATATTCCCCCTATACTCTCCGTTCTTGAATCCTATTGAAGAAGTCTTCTCTGCATGTTGTTGGAAGGTGTATGATCGCCAGCCCCACCAACGCATTGCCCTGCTACAGGCTATGGAGAAGGCTTGTGGGGACATCGATAAGGGGTCATGCCAGGCCTGGATAGGGCACTCCAGGCGATTCTTTCCACACTGCCTAGCTCAAGACAACATGACATGTGATGTGGATGAAGTCTTATGGCCAGGACCACAAAGAAGGCAAGATGTAGCCTAATTATTTTCTGTTCTTTTTTTTCTAGGACAAATGATTTTGTTTTCTTCTACTGCACATTGGTTGTTAGAGGAGTGTTCGAACATTTTGAGTACACAAAATAATCAACTTATCCCCTTATTTGTAATGATGTGTTATGTTCGGCATACACATCCATACTGTACACATTTGGATACCTATATATGTTTAACTACATATATGACAAAACTCCTAGCAAACAGCAAGTGTTTTTAATTTATACTATCAGTGCGTAGTTGGTGCTTCGTGTGCTTATTCAAATGATGGTTTGTATTGAAGAAAAGAAAGTGATTATAATTATTAATAATGTATAATGTATGTATACATGTATGTTTTGCTGGTTTGGTTTACGGTTTTCTGGTTAGAGTGTAGAGTTTCGCAAAAATAGCCTATAGTTTCAAGATAGTGCCGAGGCAATCAGAAGTGTTGTTAGGCATTGTATTGACAGAATAAAGAAGAAAAAGAGGAACAAAGAAAGAATCAGAAATCATAAGCATGTATATAATATATAACAAATAAATATTATCATCATTTATTTTCTGCCCTAGCTGTAAGCTAAAGATATCGAATTTGCCTTGACAAAACCATGCAATCTGATGCTGTTACAGTAATTAGACTTTCTTAAAAAAGAGGTGTGTAGCCTCAACCAAATGAAAGCCAAATAAAATAAAATAAATAAAATCCTTTGAAATGGCATCACACATATTAATAGAAATATGTTATCTGAAAAAAATAACAAATTTGATTCCATAATTACTTTCACCTCTAGCTATTGACAACAATTTCAAAGTGAATATGTTGAAGCTCAAGTGTCTAAACTCACTCTAATGTAACACCACCTGATTTACATATATATATTTAACTCCTCCTCTTCAACTCCACCTCATTAACACATATTTAACTCTACCTCATTTATTCATCCTCATTAACGTACATAGTTAACCCCACTTTGTTTACTCATCCTCATTAACATATATTTAGCTCCACCTCATTATCATCCTCATTAACATATACATTTAACTTCTAAGATAACTCTTAAGGAGTTATCTTAGAACCTTAAATATCTATTTTACTCCTCCTCTTTAACACCTCCTTATTACATATCTCTTTAAGTCCTCCTGGATACAGTGCAATTACAAGAGCAAAACAACATCTCACAATATAATAAAATGTTTTTATTTCAGCATATATTACCTGTATTAACAGTGGTATTATGTATTGTATTGAGAGAATAAAGAAGAAAAAGAGCAACAAAGAAAGAGTCACAAATCAGAAGTAAAACTTTATTTATAAAGCACTTTTTTTAACAGAGGTTACAAAAGTGCTTTACATCAGCAAAGATACAGAAAAAAGAAAATGCAGACAAAAAGCACATACAAAGAAAATAGATTCAAAAGTACATACAATCCCAACACACATACAAACACAGAAAGCATTCAGCAACCAGTCACTGCCCAGAGCGCATCCATGAAATTAAAGAAAGGCCATCCTAAAAAAGTGTTTTTTTAAGGCAATCGACAGCCTCAGCTGATCTGATGGGAAAGGGGAGACTGTTCCAGAGTCTGGTTGCCCGAACAGCAAAAGCACAATTGCCTTTGGTTTTTAGTTTGGCACGTGGTATAGCCAACAGGTTTTGGTTGGATGACCTAAGTGACCGCTTGGTGGTGTTAGGGCTTAGTAGCTTGGAGATGTAGGCAGGAGCTAAGCCATGTAGTTCCTTAGAAGTAATTAAAATAATCTTCAAAATCAATGCTGAACTTTACTGGCAGCAAATAGCAGTGAGACAAAAATAAGAGTGATCTATGGCCAGTCCTAGTTAATAGCCTTGCTGCTGCATTTTGTACAAGCTGAAGTCGTGCCAGGGCAGCTTGACTAAGGCAAGTGAGGAGGGCATTGCATAATTGAGACTGGAAAAAAAGAAGGCGTGGATCATACGTTCTAAGTCAGAGGCCGATAATAATTGTCTGATTTTTGCAATGTTTCTGAGTTGAACGAAATAGGACTGAACCAATTTGTTGACATGGTATTCAAATTTCAATTGGGGGTCAAATATAATGCCAAGATTCCTAGAGTTTGGTTTGATATTGGGGGAAAGTGGGCCAATACACTGAAAAATGCCATTAGTATTTTCAGGGCCTATAATAAGAAGTTCTGTTTTGTCAGAATTTAGGTGAAGAAAGTTGAGCGACATCCAGTCTTTTATAGCAGCTAAACAGTTGTGGAGAGTGGCTAGGTTGCTGAAACCATCTGGCTGATTAACTGGCCCAAGGGAAGCATGTGCATCAAAAAAAGAATAGGACTGAGGATTGACCCCTGGGGCGCCCCATACAACAGTGGAGCAGATTAGGACACATAGAGTTACCCATAGAAACTGAAAATGTTCTATTTGACAAATATGACAAACATTTCACAAGATACCGTTTAAAAAAAAAGCCTTGCATCCTTGAGCAAGATGCCCTCACCCCTACTGCTCCTTGACCTGTCTCTACATTCACTGTAAGTCACTTTAAGGCTAAAAATGTCTTCCAAATAGTTACCAAATAAGATTCCTTCGATTGCTATTCAGTTCTTTATACAAGAGCAAGAGCTATTCCAAAAACAGGGAATTTTTCAGAACAAATGGACATCATTTTCAAGCCGAGGTCAACTCGAGCAGAACAATGTGTTGAATTTAGCAAAAAACAAGGAGAAAGGGGCCACAAATATTTGTGTCTTCTAAAAACCACGTCCTCCTTTGTTCTGGCAAATTCTTTAAAAAACAGAGCTGCTGACACCTGGAGTTTAGCACTAAGAAAGAATTGTTTCATAAGCTGATATGAGCATAAAATAAACAAAAATAAATAAATACAAATAAAATAGAAGTCTCTTGTTGCAACAGGTTTTCAGCACGGAGTAATCCAATGCGTCTTTGAACTCCACCTCTTTGACATAACTATGTAATTCCTCCCCCAATTTGAACTCCCCCTCATTAACACAACTATTTAATTCCTCCTCTTCAACACCTCATTTACATATCTCTTCAAATCCTCCTAAAAATATCTCAACTAACTCCCAAAAATAAAAAATAAAGGAAATTTGGGACTAAAATAGTTTTGAAGCTTCAATCAATACATAATAATTGATCATAAAACGATAATCTAATAATAATAATAATCATAATAATAATAATCATAATAATAATTAACCGTAATTACATTTATGAAAGAAGAATAAATACTGGACCTGGATCATGGAAGATTTAATCTACAGGTAATTTTGGGAAGATATAAATTAAGTTGCTGTTCAGTTAAACAACACCGACGCCTAACCCAGACTGACCATTCTAACAGACAGTGGACATTTAGGGAAACTTAATGACATCAGTATTGACATAAGAACATGGGGGGCGACAGCAACCGGTAGCCTACTTCTCATGTAAATTAGATCCGGTGGCACAGGGCCTTCCCATGTGCATGAAGGCTGTAACAGCTGCAGAAAAGGCAGTGGTATGTTAAAGGGATCTTGTAGGCTATGCAATGTTAACTTTCCTTGTTCCCCATGCATTCGCAACGTTATTGTTGGAGCAGAAGAAATCACAACTGTCTGCAGCATGGTGGTTACGGTATCGTAACACACTGCTTGACATGCCGAATATTATAGTTAAACGATGTGAGGTGAATTTCCGGATATACATTTACAGGTTGTTCTCCTTCTTTCTTTTATTCATCGTATTCAATCATTCTTTATATGAAGAATGCTTCTGCACCATGAGAGTACATCCTGTGTCTCTCTGTGAACTATATAGGGACATTCCTGAGTGCCTCCTGAATCAACAATAAGAGGCCCTCTCCTTGGACAATGCTTCCATATATGTGGTTTGAGATAAGGTCCTGTTTTTGTTATAAATCTAAACATTCTAGGCGTATTGTGCTTCCATATGTGGTTTGAGATAAGGTTCTGCTTTTGTCATAAATCTAGACATTCTATTGTTTCAGCTTTCCGGACGAGCCAAGTATGGTATGGCTCAGGCCTATAAGAAGTGTGTGCATTAGAGAGGAGGGGGATTCGGACCCCATTCAATGCATTGAATGTCTTCCCGCTTGTGTTCTCTGTAAATAAAGTTATATACTCAGACACTAGTGGGAGCGGACCTCCATCATTTCATCATCCACAGACCAGCATTCTGGCAGCCAAGAAGAATACACCACAGATGCAATGTACTTAACCCAGCCACTTTGCTTCCCATAGAAGACAATGGGGAACCACATGATTGGTGTGTTGTCGTTACACTATTTGCTCCCCCAGAAACGATTTGAAGGAGACACCGATTCCAAATGCAGAATGCGAGCTGTTTGTGGATGGCTCAGCATCCCGAAATCCGGAAATGGGAAAGAATCAAGTGGGTTTTGCTGGCAGGATCACTAAGCAGCGGAATTGGTGGCCCTGACAGAAGCATGTCGAGATGCTAGTGGTAAAACTGCAAATATCTACACAGACAGTAGATATGCCTTCGGTGTAGTTCACAATTTTGGCATCCTGTGGAAACACAGAGGGTTTATGACGTCAACAGGTAAACACATAGCACACCACACGTTGATTGCTAAACTTCTGGACGCTGTGCTGCTCCCGAAACAGCTGACGGTGATAAAATGTGATGCACACACAAACAACCAAAATGATGTAGCACGAGGACATGCTAGCGGAGCCGACGCAGCTAAACATGCGTCATTAAAAATGATGCCTACTAACAGCACTAACATGCATGTGCCAGAAATTGTACCCTCCCTCTCCCTACAGGAAATCCAGAACAAAGCTGAACCCCACGAGGCAATCTGAGAATATTTTGGTATAGATCTAAAATGACAGTGTGCCTACCACCCGGCGAGTGGTGGGGCAGTGGAACGAGAAAATGGCACCCTTAAGAACAAATTGGCAAAGTCAGATGCGAGCAAGGGTAAGGGCCAAGAACGGCCTCTCCCCTTATTATGTTCTTTTTGGCCGGCCCCCTAACACAGGAATAGGTCCAGAGAAGCGACCTACGCTGACCACCGCCACCTGTAAAGATGAGATGTTGGCATATTGCTCTACCTTGTCTGATTCTCTTTTCCAGGTACATGAGAAGGTTAAGGAGGCACTGCCAAAACCAGCAACAAGCCTACTACACGACCTCAAGCCCAGTGACTGGTTGGTGATACGCAACGTCAAACGAAAGACGTGGAAAAACCTGAGGTGGACCATACCAAGTCCTCCTCACCACCCACACGGAAGCCACGTGGGTCCTTGTTCATCACAGCAATAGGACCCCAGGACCGGAGGCCTCACTGACCCCACCTGACCAGGTGGAGAAGTAGACAACAGCATTTGACACTGACTCAGGGGTGTAAGCCTAGCGCTGCCACCTGAGCAGATGTAACGCACATACACATTGGACTCTGAGACCACACCACACGATCAAACTACAAGAACGACGATGGAACCAGAGACCCGGCGACGACCCTGACATCCATTCCGTCACCCAGGAATGTGTGGTTTGCGTGGTACTATGTGTGTATCAATAATACTGGCGTTGGTTGCAGTGCTCCCGATTATTTGGTGGGAAAACCAGGGAGCAAAGCATCTGACAAATAATGACACCACAACAGATGATGCATTGAATAGTTATAGAAGGTCTATGTTAAACCCACTCGTAAATAACCCACTGACAAGATCCTCACAAAATCACAGGTCACACCTTATGTTCAATATGTCTAACAATCTCTGGCTCGAACACGTTAGGCAAACTGCAAGGTCACTAACACTCGATAACTGTATAGTATGTTCCCAAGCACGACCAAATTTGCTAGTCATGCCAATACCGTTTAATAGCTTGACCTGTACCGAGAATGATGTCAGCAACCTGACCTCATACTTAGAAATGCAACTTTGCCCCTTTTGGTGTCTCATGTATAAAGGAAATCCGGCTCATCAGAACCTGTTTACAAAAGGTAGCTCCTGTGGTTTTCAGGTACTGAACCATCCGATCTTCCATCCCCTAACTAATAACCCGGGAAAACCCAAGGGAGGGCTCCTATTTGAACCCTCAGTAATATATCCTGACTGCTTTAAAGCCACAGGATTCCCGGTAACCAGGATGGGCATAGAAATATGTCAAGGACAATAGTCAAACATCCCCTAACTGAAGTTTACAGCTTCCAGCAGGCTTTGCAGGATTGTAGACGTATAGAACAATCCATGTAGGTTCCCATAACTATCCACTCTCATGCGCTCTACGAACTGATCGTTCCCGATGTGTATTTGGCATGTGGCGGAGAAACACTACATCAGGCCTTACTTGGACAGTTATATGCACTCGATTAATGCTGGTACAACCATTTACCGTTTTACCTATTGACCTAAATGGTGTAACGTAGGGACACATTAACCGGTTTCGATGACAATGTGTACCTGGATAGCATCGGGGTTCCGCGCGGCATAGCCAACAAATTTAAGGCCCAAAACCAAATTGCACCAGGTTTTTCCTTATTCTTATGTCCATGGTGCATGATAAATAAAAACGTTGATTGGATACCATTTATATACTATAATCAGCAGCTTTTCATCAGCGCGACTCAAGACGCAGTTAAGGGCCTGGCAGAACAGCTGGCAGGCACGTCCCTAATGCCCTGGCTAAATAGAATGGCACTAGACATGGTACTATCAGAGAAGGGAGGTGTCTTTTTCATGTTCAGGATACATGTTGCACCATCATTCCGAATAATACTGCCCCGGATGGGTCCATACAGCGAGCACTTACTAAACTCGAAACTCTAAGCGTACGACTGGCCGACTTTGCAGGAATCGATGATAACGGTGTCTGGGGGTGGATGGATCACCTATTCGGGAGATGGAAGACCCTTATCATTTCGGCGGGTACCGCAATCCTGGTTGGCATCCTAGTGTTGGCCCTTTGTGGCTGTTCCATCATTCCGTGTATTCGAGGACTCGTCACGCGCTCAATAGAAAAGAGTGTCAGCCACCAGACGACCAAATACTCGCTTCTGACTAACCTAGACCCGGATTTAGAGGATCCCTTCTGGATCCCACCATTCAAAGATCACAAGAGTGATGTCTCCTATACTGATATGATGTAAAAAGAAAGGTATAGTTTTGCTTGCACAGAGATAGGACCTCTAAGTTCACAAAAACAGCATTTAGCCACTAGTCTATGGGTAGTATGAAGATGTGTTAGCAAACCAGTAATGGAGTAACATATTGGATGTATTTCTTTTCTTGAATGTGATAATTATGCATATAATAATCAAAAGGGGGGAAATGTTGACTGTGTTTACGAATCATGTCAGTCAGCAGATGATACTTGTTCACAAACAAGTGGTCATCTGTGTAGGAAAAGGTGGTTTCGGGTCAAACGAAAGGTCAGACCGCAAACATCCTGTTCTGTGCATCCAGGCTGGAATAAATCAGCTTGAGTCATCTCTATTTTGTGGATGCAGGGCATACATTGTTAGTCCGTTAACATACACATCCTGTTATGTGCATTCAAACTAGAACAGACCAGCTTGAGGCGACTCTATTCTACTGATGTAAGGTATGTATTGT
>JAOPHQ010000448.1:0-20000 GCA_030340625.1 Merluccius polli
ATCCCCCCCCCCCCCCCCCCCCCCCCCCCCCCCCCCGTTGACAATCGCGCCGAATGTAGAGCATATTGTAATGCAGCGTTGAATGGATGAATAGCTTACATAAGGGTCCCCAGCACTTTTCAAACCACACTCAAGCTTATGGTTATTGTCCCCACCACTTCTAAAACCAAACTGACGCCACTGTTCTCTCATAACATGTTCTCTCATAACATGTTCTCTCCATAGCTCTGGGCAGAACTGTCTTCTTCCCTTCGTAGCGAGAGCACTGCGGTCCAGACAGCCGTCTCGGTTCCGTGTGGTCCAGCAGCCGCTCCGACATTTTCAGGTGCGCCTTATTGCCGACTTTAAAGGTAAATACTTTGAGACAACTGGGAGTCAGCGCTAGCTTACTGCAGCGTGTGGAAACGTCCAGTTTTCAAAATAAAATGTGGGTATTAAATGTATTAAACGTTTATTTAAAAAATATGAAGAATGTTAAGATTTGATTTTTTTTTTTAAGAAAAAAAAGTAAGAGTTCTGTCTCCTAAAACAAGTATGAGCCTGCACTGATTCTGAGCCAATAGGTCACCTGGAATGCTCTCTCTCTCTCTCTCTCTCTCTCCCGTCACTCCGTCGGCTCCTTCTTGTAACACGGAGGACATAAAGGTAGGCTTCCTACTATATCTACACTTTACTATTGTTCTTCATATACCGCCTCTATCTCCTAATATTAAAGTACTAACATATTAATTAATAATAATTAATGAACTGAAACGTCCTTAATCCACTGAACAACAAAGATGGCTGACTTCCTCATACGTTTACGACTCGCTTATAACTCTTTTGGAGATTTTAACGCACACACGATAAACATTGAGGAAAGTATTTCATATTTATTTCAATAAAAACAACGTAAACATATCCAATAGTTCGCCATCTGGTTCCGTTTTTTTTACTTTCACTTTCACAGCCTTTCAACGGAAATAACGGTCGTGTTGAGCAGACTTTATACTTTTACTGTCTGATATTCTCCATATACTCTCTCTATGTGGACACTTAGAGGCCTTATATTAGCAGACTCCAACATTCAGCTGCTTTCTCTTGTTTTAAACACTAAACGTTGACTTTCTGACTCTTTAACCCTTTCAACTCTTTTACGTCCGTTAGTTTCCAACCTTTTAGAAATGCTGTTGAGTTTCTGTAGAGATGTGACTTCTGTCTTTTGGAGATCCCAGAGCCACATTACATTTATTATAGCGTCCTGTTATTACCAGGGAGCACTTTACTCTACACAGCTGTGTGTGTGTGTGTGTGTGTGTGTGTGTGTGTGTGTGTATGGGTCCCCCTAGCGGCCACTATAGTGTGTGTGTCCAGGTGTCCAGTCTACTATGGATGAGGAGACAGAGGAGGGGGGTCCTCCCTCTAAAACCACTCTGTCTGGGGAACATGGCCGCCACAGCAGAGCTAAGAGGTAAGAAGAGGATCTCTAACTGTCTGTGGCTGTTGTCCATCTCAGAGCTCAGCAGTGATATATCATCACACCATCATGAGTCTGAGTAAAAGCTGTGTGTGTGTTGTGTTGAAGCCCAGAGCAGCAGGAGAGAGCAGACTCCCCTGGACGCAGCGGTGTCTCCATGAAGAGTGACCGGTCTATGGGTTTACCTGCTAGCTTTAAAGATGGAAATCAGTCTATTGAGAAGAGGTAAGGATTTATCAGACATTATAAAGATACAGTATTTATCGAATGTCCGTAAATCGTGGTTCTTGTTTATCTAGAAGAATCCAGCAGGAGAGAGCAGACTCCCCTGGACCCAGCTGTGTCTCCATGAAGAGTGACCGGTCTATGGAAGTACCTGTTAGGTTTAAAGATGGAAATCAGTCTGTTGAGAAGAGGTAAGGATTAGTTAGAGATGATAAAAATACAATCATTGAATGTCCTATCTCTATACTACTATCTATCTATGTTATCTATCTGTGTTATACCCGGTCACATATATAAATATATATTATCAATACAAACTAAAATATTGCCACTAATACAATTGGAAACTTTAACATGCCGATCACCGGGCTTTCACCATAAAATAAATAATAAACCGAGCCCACACACACACACACACACACACACACACACACACACCGCTATCAGCTAGCTACCCAAACACACACACACACACACACACACACACACACACACACACACACACTGCTATCACTTCAAGGCAGAACTCTTCTGTGATCTGCAGCAGATGAAACAATATAGTCTGTGTGGACCCAGTGGTCCTCAGCTCTTGACCCCCTGTCTCTCTTTCTCTTAAGTCCTCCCCAAAACAGTCAGCACACCTTCCACCTCACAGTCACCTCATCACACTCGCAGACATTACTGTAATAAATAGACACAAACAGCCTTCTCCAAGAGAAAGTAGTTAATGTACATTAGAGGAAGGACATGTTTCAGTCCATCGCTGGGCTACATGATGATGAGAATACAACAGCCAAGCCTCCACATGTCCAGATGGTTGTCATTGTTTCTGTAGAAGAGTCCAGAGAGCAGACTCTGTACCCGTGTCTCCATGAAGAGCGGCTGGTCGATAGATAATCCATATATTGGTAATATTCGGGGAGCAATAATCAGAGAGAAAAAAAGATAAAAAGTCAATTCATAGTGCAAATCTTTCCTTTCTGCCTGAATCGTAGCGGCGGACACCACTGCTGCAGAATCACATTTTTATCAACTCATCTTTTTCTGTTTTTCCATTTTATTTCTACAGTGTTATTTTAATAACGCAAACCTACAATATCATGTAGGGTTGCTGCGTGGACGTCAGTGGCTTTCGGATCTACTCATCTGTCCGACTCTGTTACTGCAGAGCTTCAGTGTAGCCTACAAGTTTCTGAAGACACACGGCCTCCATAGTATGAGAGTCAGCCCACTTCTAGTTATCACAAAGCTAATGAGTGGTTTGAACATTGTGCAGAGTTTTGATGAAAATGCACAGCAGGACTGGTAAAGTTTTGTGGTATCTTTTGACCTCATTTAAACATTGAAATAGCTGCTAAATAGCCAAGTGTATTATTAAAACCCTTCTAAAACCTAGATAAATCCTGCTTCTTGTATTTCTAGAAGAGTCCAGCAGGAGAGAGCAGACTCCCCTGGACCCAGCTGTGTCTCCATGAAGAGTGACCGGTCTATGGATAAACCTGTTAGGTTTAAAGATGGAAATCAGTCTATTGAGAAGAGGTAAGGATTAGTTAGAGATGATAAAAATACAATCATCAAATGTCCTCTCTCTATACTATCTATCTATGTTATCTATCTGTGTTATACCTGGTCACATATATAAATATATATTATCATTACAAACTAAAATATTGCCACTAATACAATTGGAAACTTTAACATGCCGATCACCGGGCTTTCACCATAAAATAAATAATAAACCGAGCCCACACACACACACACACACACACACACATCGCTATCAGCTAGCTACCCTACCAAACACACACACACACACACACACACACACACACTGCTATCACTTCAAGGCAGAACTCTTCTGTGATCTGCAGCAGACGAAACAATATAGTCTGTGTGGACCCAGTGGTCCTCAGCTCTTGACCCCCTGTCTCTCTTTCTCTTAAGTCCTCCCCAAAACAGTCAGCACACCTTCCACCTCACAGTCACCTCATCACACACGCAGACATTATTGTAATAAATAGACACAAACAGCCTTCTCAAAGAGGAAGTAGTGAATGTACATTAGAGGAAGGACATGTTTCAGTCCATCGCTGGGCTACATGATGATGAGAATACAACAGCCAAGCCTCCACATGTCCAGATGGTTGTCATTGTTTCTGTAGAAGAGTCCAGAGAGCAGACTCTGTACCCGTGTCTCCATGAAGAGTGGCTGGTCGATAGATAATCCATATATTGGTAATATTCGGGGAGCAATAATCAGAGAGAAAAAAAGATAAAAAGTCACTTCATAGTGCAAATCTTTCCTTTCTGCCTGAATCGTATCCGGCGGACACCACTGCTGCAGAATCACGTTTTTATCAACTCATCTTTTTCTGTTTTTCCATTTTATTTCTACAGTGTTATTTTAATAACGCAAACCTACAATATCATGTAGGGTTGCTGCGTGACGTCAGTGGCTTTCGGATCCACTCATCTGTCCGACTCTGTTACTGCAGAGCTTCAGTGTAGCCTACAAGTTTCTGAAGACACACGGCCTCCATAGTATGAGAGTCAGCCCACTTCTAGTTATCACAAAGCTAATAAGTGGTTTGAACATTGTGCAGAGTTTTGATGAAAATGCACAGCAGGACTGGCGCTATTCACCTGAGGAGAAATCACACAGGCGCTACTGAGGGAGACGGATTATCATAAAAGGAAAAAACATTGCAACCTGTTCTATTCATGTTTATTGAATGACCAACCTGTTACTATTAGTAGGGAACGTTTTGTGGTATCTTTTGACCTCATTTAAACATTGAAATAGCTGCTAAATAGCCACGTTTATTATTAATACCCTTCTAAAACCTAGATAAATCCTGCTTCTTGTATTTCTAGAAGAGTCCAGCAGGAGAGAGCAGACTCCCCTGGACCCAGCTGTGTCTCCATGAAGAGTGACTGGTCTATGGATAAACCCGTTAGCTTTAAAGATGGAAATCAGTCTATTGAGAAGAGGTAAGGATTAGTTAGAGATGATGAAAATACAATCATCGAATGTCCTCTCTCTATACTATCTATCTATGTTATCTATCTATGTTAAACTGGTCACAAAGGTGTTTGAATTAAATACTTTCCCAGAAAGCGATATGATATAAATATATATTATCATTACAAACTAAAATATTGCCACTTATATAATTGGAAACTTTAACATGCCGATCACCGGGCTTTCACCATAAAATAAATAATAAACCGAGCCCACACACACACACACCGCTATCAGCTAGCTACCCTACCAAACACACACACACACACACACACACACACACACCGCTATCAGCTCGCTACCATATCAAACACACACACACACACACACACACACACACACACACACCGCTATCAGCTCGCTACCCTACCAAACACACACACACACACACACCGCTATCAGCTCGCTACCCTAACACACACACACACACACACACACACACACACCGCTATCAGCTCGCTACCCTACCAAACACACACACACACACACACACACACACACCGCTATCAGCTAGCTACCCTACCAAAACCCTTCCAAACTATTAACCCCCTGCTCGCCACCACATCTTATTTCTATGGCCGCAACTGACTAGTGGGAGCATCACCATGGAAACAAGATATTATGGAGAACCCTAGAACATTTAATAAATAGTATTATTATTATTATTATTATTATTATTATTATTATTATTATTATTATTATTATTATTGTTATTATTATCATTATTATTATTGTTATTATTATTATTATTATTGTTATTATTATTATTATTATTATTATTATTATTAGGCCTTTTACAACCAGTTAGTTGGAAGTCTATCAGATTCTCATACTGGACAGCAGGTGTATTTTTTCTAAAAATTAAACAAAGCATTTGAATCGTGAATTGAGATTCGAACACCGAGCAAATGAACTTATATCAGAATATTGAAATAGTCGGCTCCGCCCTATGAATCATCTCCTCAATTTAAAGATGGACGCCCCTCGAGTGAGAAGAGGGAGGAGCTTCAGACAGATCAGAAAACAGACCAGAACATCAGACTGTACTTATCAAACGTAACAAGTCAGGGGAAACTGAATAGTTCTGGACCTTCAGACACCCCATTAAGCAGTCTCTACAAGTGTGTGTGTGTGTGTGTGTTCTCCACAGACAACACCAGGAGAGGTCAAAGGTTACCAGTGCTCAGTCTGTACAGCAGCATCAAACAGAGCTGATCCAGGTGTGTAAAGGTCCAACAAGACATTTGACTCCAGCTCTACATGAACATTAGAAAGCATCTCTTGTGGTGCTGATGGTCTCCAGGCTTCCCTCTGTAGACCAGCGGGACGTGAATCTAGGACAGATGCTTCTGATGTCCTCAGTGAGTTCAGAGTCAAGTTCTCATTGATGTTTGTTCTGCTGCAGAGGGCTGAGAAGGACGCACACGCTTTTCTAGACAAGGAGCTGAAGAAGCTCTGGAGGGGTCACTTCCCAGATTACCCACAATGCTCAGAGACGCAGAGGGAGGAGGACAAGGAGGAGGTGGATGGTGAGGAAGAGGAGCAGAGGAGGCGCGCCATAGAGGGAGTTGTAGACATCACAGTGCTCTGCCTGAAGCAGTTGAAGCAGGAGGAGCTGGCCGACTCTCTGCAGAGCAGTAAGAGACACTTTTGTTTTAAACAAATCAGCAAAACTCTTCTGTTGAAAAAAAACAGTAATAGACTCATATTTTCACAGCTAAAATATAAAGCACAGACTAAATGACATAATGGGGGATATGTTTCTATCAAACTTTATTTTGTTTTTTAATTTTAGGATAAAGCACATACATTCAAAAAAAATAAAATAAAACAGAACAAAACACTTAGGTCACCGAAGGCAGGGCATAATAAAGCTTAACATCTACAATCAAAACACATGTTACGGGTTACTTTTCTAGTATTCCTAAGAGGGGGTGGGCACAAAATCAAAGTATCACCAGCATGTCATCACTAATTCAGATAAAAGTCCAATAAGAGTCCAAATTAAGTCAATCCAGCAAAGGGAACCAAAGTGGCTGAGTCTTTATTCCTTCAATCCAGAATGCATGCCTCGAAGTCCAGTGTAAGTACAATTGGATCAGCACAGATGAAGTAGCAGCACGGGAGGGATAAAACATTTTTTAAATAAAACAGTACATTCCATATGATAGTGCTAGTACAACATAGACATATACTTGTCTTACTTATGTGATGACAATTTTAACCAATACTTCTTAAATTTATCAATACAAAGTCTAAGGCTGAATGTAAGTTTTTCCATCTCGATTATTTCTTTTACAATTGTTGACCACTCTCTTTTGGATGGTGGTTCCTTGTTTAGCCACTTTTTGGTGATTGCTTTTTTACCGGCTACAAGTAATATTTTGAGAAGATATTTATCTTGGTTGTTAAGTTCAGTTGGTATATTACCTAAATATACGGTGCCGAAATTAAAATTGATCTCAAAGCCCAAAATAGATTTTATTTCTGACATGTTTAACCAGTAGGGCTTGATTGCAGCGCAATTCCAAAAGATATGATAGTGGTCAGCCATTGTATTGTTACATTGTCTCCAGCAGTGTCCGGATTCTGCTATGCCAGTCTGTAAGTACTTTCTTCTTGGAGTAATAAAAAAACGTACAGCGTTTTTCCATGAAAATTCTCTCCATTGGCCTGAGCTGGTGGTGGAAGAATTTATTTGACATATATTTAACCATTCATCTTCTGTTAAGGTTATGTTCGCTTCCTTCTCCCAATTAGTTTTAATATAAAGTGTAGAGTGTTTTTTGGAATTTTGAAAACAGGAATATAATTTTGACACCAATTTCTTATGAATTTTGCCTCTATAAGCATCTCTATCAAACTTTAGATTAAAAACTGTACACACCTTTGGATCTGATGGTGATGTTGCTAAAACACTGATCATTTTTTGATTGATTACTCGTTTAGCCAACAGTAAAGCAACGAGTTGGAGCCGCTCACATTAACATCCTGACTGATGACTTCTGTTGTTTCTTCATTCAGAACGTTTTGCTGTCAAGTGCCAACCTCAACTCAAGTCTCATCTGAAGGAGAAGACCCAGCGTGTGTTTGAAGGAGTCCCTAAAGCAGGACAAGCAACAGATCTGAATGAGATCTACACAGAGCTCTTCATCACAGAGGGAGGCAGTGGAGACGTCAACCAGGAACATGAGGTCAGACTGATTGAAACAGCTTCCAGGAAACCAGCCAAGGAGGAAACACCAATCAAATGTGAAGACATCTTGAAACCCTTACCTGGACAAGGTCAACCAGTCAGAACAATAATGACAACTGGAGTGGCCGGCATCGGTAAAACCATCTTAACACACAAGTTCACTCTGGACTGGGCTGAAGGCAAAGCCAACCAGGACATAGACTTAATACTTCCCTTCACTTTCAGAGAGCTGAATTTACTGAAAGGCAAAGAGTTCAGCTTGGTGGGACTTCTTCATCACTTCTTTATTGAAACCAAAGAAGCAGGAATCTGCAGATATGACCGGTTCCAAGTTGTCTTCATCTTGGATGGTCTGGATGAGTGTCGACTTCCTCTGGACTTCCAGAAGAACCAGATCTGGACTGATGTCACAGCGCCGACCTCGGTGGACGTGCTGCTGACAAACCTCATCAGGGGCGACCTGCTTCCCTCCGCCCGCATCTGGATAACCACACGCCCTGCGGCAGCCAATCAGATCCCTGCTAAGTGTATTGGCATGGCGACAGAGGTGAGAGGGTTCACCGACCCACAGAAGGAGGAGTACTTCAGGAAGAGATTCAGAGAGGAGACGCTGGCCAGCAAAATCATCTCCCACGTCAAGACATCTCGAAGCCTCCACATCATGTGTCACATCCCAGTCTTCTGTTGGATCTCTGCTACAGTTATGGAGGACATCTTCACAACATACCAGGAAGGAGACGAGATGCCCAACACTTTGACTCAGATGTACATCCACTTCCTGAGGGTTCAGTCCATACAGGGGGACAGGAAGTATCATGGGAGAGCTGAAACAGATCCACACTGGAGTTCAGAGAGCAAGGAGATCATTGTTTCTCTGGGAAAACTGGCTTTCAACCAGCTGGAGAAAGGCAACCTGATCTTCTACGAGGCCGACCTGAAGGAGTGTGGCATCGATATCAGAGCCGCCTCAGTGTACTCAGGAGTGTTCACCCAGATCTTTAAAAAGGAGTGTGGTCTGTACCAGGACAAGGTCTTCTGCTTTGTCCATCTGAGCTTTCAGGAGTTTCTGGCTGCCCTTTATGTCTTTCTGACCTTCAGAAACACTGGTGTCAATCTGCTCTCTGAAGAACAACCACAATCCATGTTGTCTACTCTTTTTGGAAAGAAACCCAACCTCTACCAGAGTGCTGTGGACAAGGCCTTAGTGAGTAAGAACGGACACCTGGACTTGTTCCTCCGCTTCCTCCTGGGCCTCTCTCTGGAGACCAATCAGATTCCCCTACAAGGTCTGCTAGGAAAGACAGGCAGTAGCTCCCAGACCAGTCAGAGAACAGTCAGCTACATCAAGGAGAAGATAAGTGGAGATCTCTCCCCAGAGAGAAGCATCAATCTGTTCCACTGTCTGAATGAGCTGAAGGACCGTTCTCTAGTGAAGGAGATCCAACAGTACCTGACATCAGGAAGTCTCACCACAGCATCTCTCTCCCCTGCGCAGTGGTCAGCTCTGGTCTTCATCTTACTGTCATCAGAAGAGGAGCTAGACGTGTTTGACCTGAAGAAATACTCTGCTTCAGATGAGGCTCTTCTGAGGCTGCTGCCAGTGGTCAAAGCCTCCAAAACATCTCTGTAGGTGCACTAATAGCAATAATTAACTATCATCTGTTTTGTATTTGAAAGTCAAATCCATGACATGGTGTGTTCAATAAGATTACATTAAATAACAGTTTACTGGACATTACAGGGTCTGCATGTAGGAGTTGATTTAAATGAATGAAGAAGTCAGAATTTATGTGAATTATTTAGCTTTGCTTTATACAAATGTATATGTTGAAAATTTGAAACGTGTAGGAATCTAACATGTTTGTATCTATTGTTCATTAAAGGCTGAATGGCTGTCATCTGTCAGAGAGAGGCTGTGAAGCTCTGGCCTCAGTTCTCAGCTCCAACTCCTCTAGTCTGAGAGAGCTGGACCTGAGTACCAATGATCTGCAGGATTCAGGAGTGAAGCTGCTCTCTGCTGGACTGGGGAGTCCACACTGTAGACTGGAGACTCTCAGGTCAGTTGGACTCAATGTGCAGTCCCACCACAAGGCTCCTCATCAGAAGACCTTTAACAGATTTACATCCAATAACGTTAGAAATCACATCCAATAACGTAAGAATGTGTGTGTGGTGTGTAGGTTGTCTGGCTGCATGGTCTCACAGGAAGGCTGTGCTTCTCTGGCCTCAGCTCTGAGCTCCAACCCCTCCCATCTGAGAGAGCTGGACCTGAGCTACAATCACCCTGCAGGAGACTCAGGAGTTACGCTGCTCTCTGCTGGACTGGAGGATCCAGGCTGGAGACTGGACACTCTCAGGTATGGAGAGGACAGCTCACCACTCAGTGAGACAATGTCTCCTCCAAGGATTCAACCGCCTGCTAGATGAAGTGTAACTGTAACTCATGTGTAGAAAGTGAGGATCCAGCAGATGATGAAGGTGAATGTTTCCATGTTTAAAGCCAACATGCTGCTTTCACTGTGTTTCCCCCCCAGTGTGGAGCATGGTGGAGTGGGGAGGCTGAGACCAGCTCTAAGGAAGTGTAAGTGTCTATTTAGTTTGATTCATCACAACACACTCACTATTTAGATGGACCCTTCACTGATGAAGAGCCATTTATTTTGGTGAAGAATCATTTCATTTGATGAAGAATAATTTATTTTAGGACACTTCTTGTCAACAAAGTATTTGATTGAAGTCCTGATCATGGGAAGACACATGGGAGCATTAACCTCTTCAGAGAGACAATGGGTGGACATGACTCTTAGAGGGACACTTTCACATCGTGGGCAGTAACAACAAGGGAGACAAGGTGAGGGGAGTGACCTGGCCATGGCCAAGGCCAGGTTCATTAGCATTACACTAAGGGGGGAAGTGGACATGTCTGCAAGGACGCAAGACAACTAAGGGATCTGCACAAGAAAGAAGTGAGGAGATGCATGGCCTCCACACTTCCTGGATACAGTGGAGATGCCAATGCTGACTAACTGAACACCTTTTAATTGGAGAGAGGAAGGGAGCTATTTATAGACTAGACTTTATGCAAAGACTTAATTTATGCAACGATTAAGTATATATTATAGAAGCTCATATATTTTTTGTGGTGTATAGTTCATATAATCCACCACATCCATCCACACAACAGTAGGTGACGTTCATTCAAATCCTACTGGGAATGAATGAATAATAATATTGTGAGCATCCCAGTGAATGGTCCGTGTATAAACGGTGTAGTGGTCTTAAAGTGTTTTCTGAGCCAGTATAGGGCGAGCTCCAACGCAGCGCATCAAGTCACTCACAGTTTGGTGGTTTCAACATAGAGGCGGAGACAGGGCTTAATTTAATGTATATGTATGTGTACTTATGGTTTCCTATGTCTACGTATGTGTACGTTAATTTCCAGCCTGTATGTGTACGTATGTATGTGTACATGTACATGTATGTATAGTATGTATGAACCAGTTCTATGGTATGAACACTTCATTTCCAGCCTGTATGTGTATGTGTACGTATGTATGTGTACATGTACATGTATGTATAGTATGTATGAACCGGTTCTATGGTATGAACATTTCATTTCCAGCCTGTATTGCTTTGATATTTCATGAGATCAATGAGCTCATCATCCTGGACATTTTGATGTGTAATATGTGTATGTAGTGTAGATATTGTGGGAGTAGATGCAGTTTATATATTTTTCTAAGTGTCAATGTTTTGACTAAGACAGCCACTCACACACACATGGGATTTGAACTAACTTTAACTTTAATATTCTTAAAAACTATAAATACTATTGCTTATAAAAGTCACAGCACACTATTCCACTATAGTACCTATCATAGGATATATTTTTATCATTCTATTATAATGTTTGTGTAAATAATGATGATCATGATCATGATCATCATGATGATGATGATGATGATGATGATGGGCGGTGTATAAACAGTCCAAGTGGTTGGATATGAAGCCACCGGACCGGTGTACCGGATGAGACCACTAGGTGTCCACTTGAGTCTTAAGTCCTAGACCCTGTGGTCCACTAGAGAAGGAGGAGAGAGGATAGTGATCAACTATCAACCACTCAGTGACACATGGGTTTTTTATTTCCTATCACCATCCACTAAACATCACATCATGTTCATCACCTGCTCATCCTGCTGATTACTAACACAATACAAGTTGGATCTGGGAGACTTTTGGATTGGTCTCTTCATGACAAATGCCGGTTCAGTCGGTTTGCATCACATCAAACCGGTTTAGGCCGGTGCACCGGACCGGAAAACCGGGAATGGACCCGACCTTCAGCCCCTAATCATTCAATTCAATTCAATTCAATTTTATTTGTATAGCGCCAATTCATAACAGAAGTTATCTCAGGGCACTTTTCAAGTGGAGCAGGTCTAGACCAAACTCCTAATAGCATTTACAGAGACCCAACAGTACCACCATGAGCAAGCACCTGGCACGGGGGCAAGGAAAAACTGCCTGTTAAAAGGCAGAAACCTTGGACAGACCCTTCGGCTCTAGGTGGGTGGTCATCTGCCTTGACCAGGTGGGGTGAGAGAGAGAGAGAGAGACAGAGACAGACAGTGAGAGCAACTACATCAATACACTAATGAACATGATGATGATGAAGACAGCACCAATGATGGGGGACAGCGAGCAGCAACAACAGTAACTGTATATAACTGGTAACTGATATTAGCAATGGCAGTCAAGCAGGACCATGGAGGCTCCGCCAGGATCCATGAGAACTTGCGAGACGAGAAAACACAAGAACTCCGGGGAAGAAGTGTTTTAGTAACATGCATTAATGGGACATGAATGTGTGCACACAGAGAGAGAGAGAGAGAGAGAGACTCAGTGCACCAAGGGAAATCCCCCGATAGTCTAGGCCTATAGCAGCATAACTAAGGGATGGTTCAGGACTCACCTGATCCAGCCCTAACTATAAGCTTTATCAAAGAGGAACGTCTTAAGCCTACTCTTAAATGTGGAGAGGGTGTCTGCCTCCCGAACCACAACTGGAAGCTGGTTCCACTGAAGAGGAGCTTGGTAACTGAAGGCTCTGGCTCCTGTTCTACTTTTAGAAACTATAGGAACCACCAGTAGCCCTGCATTCAGAGAACGCAGTGTTCTAGTGGGGTAGGAGGGTACTATGAGCTCTTTGAGATATGAAGGGTTCTGCCCATGGAGAGCTTTATAGGTGAGGAGGAGGATTTTAAATTCTATTCTAAATTTTACAGGGAGCCAATGCAGAGAAGCTAGTACAGGAGAGATGTGATCTCTTTTCCTAGTTCCTGTCAGTACTCGTGCTGCAGCGTTTTGAATTAATTGGAGCGTCTTAATGGACTTATTAGGACAAGCTGATAATAAAGAGTTGCAGTAATCCAGCCTTGAGGTAACAAATGCATGGATTAGTTTTTCTGCATCTGTCTTTGATAGGATGCGTCTGATTTTTGTAATATTACATAAATGAAAAAAGGCAGTCCTAGAGGTCTGCTTTATGTGGGAATTAAATGACAGATCCTGATCAAAGATAACTCCAAGATTCCTGACAGTGGTGCTAGAGGCCAATGTAATGCCATCTAGAGTAGCTATATCTGTAGACATTAAGTCTCTAAGGTTTTTGGGGCCAAGTACAAGAATTTCGGTCAGAAAATTGCAGCTCATCCAGGATTTTATGTCTTTAAGACATGTTTGTAATTTAGATAATTGATTAATTTCATCGGGTTTGATCGATAGATATAACTGCGTATCATCTGCATAACAATGAAAGTTAATGGAGTGATTTCTAATAATATCGCCTAAAGGGAGCATATATAAAGTAAATAGTATTGGTCCAAGTACAGAACCTTGTGGAACTCCATGACTAACTGTAGTATTTATTGAAGATTCATCATTCACATGTACAAACTGTGAACGATCTGATAGATAGGACCTAAACCAGCTTAGTGCGGTTCCTTTAATGCCAATTTGATGCTCGAGTCTCTGTAAAATAATATTATGATCAATGGTGTCAAAGGCAGCAGTAAGATCTAATAATACAAGTACAGAGACAAGTCCATTGTCAGAAGCAATCAAAAGGTCATTATTAACTTTAACCAGAGCTGTCTCTGTGCTATGATGAACTCTAAATCCTGACTGGAAATCCTCGAATAAACTATTGTTATGTAGAAAGTCACACAATTGTTTGGCGACTACTTTCTCCAGAATCTTAGACAGAAAGGGGAGATTAGAAATCGGTCTATAGTTGGCTAAAACCCCCGGGTCAAAAGTGGGTTTTTTAAGAAGGGGTTTAATTACAGCTACTTTGAAGGACTGTGGTACAGTACATATCCTGATAATAAAGAAAGATTAATCATTTCCAGTAAAGAAGTGCCAATTAAGGGTACAACAGGTTGATGACTTCGATGAAGAAATTATAGAAGTTAACTGATGAAGACTGACAGCAGAGAAACACTCCAAATACACATCTAAGGTTGCACCAGTCAAAGTGTCTGATGTTGGAGAGCCTGCGATACCTATTGAGGGCATTTGGTGACTAATTTTCTCTCTAATAGTAATAATTTTATTATAAAAGAAGTTCATGAAGTCATTGCTACTTAAGTTGATGGGGATACATGGCTCAATGGAGCTGTGACTCTCTGTCAGCCTGGCTACAGTGCTGAAGAGGAACCTAGGGCTGTTCTTATTTTCTTCTATTAACCATGTCTTGTTCTCCCGTCAGATGCCTGTGGACTCACACTGGACCCAAACACAGCCCACAGAGGTCTCTCTCTGTCTGAGGACCACAGGAAGGTGAAGCGGGTTAAAGAGTATCAGTCTCATCCTGACCACCCAGAGAGATTTGACCACTGGTCCCAGGTGTTGTGTAGAGAGGGTCTGACTGGCCGCTGTTACTGGGAGGTGGAGAGGAGAGGAGGTGTTAATATAGGAGTGACATACAGAGGAATCACAAGGAGAGGAAAGGGTGGTGACAGCATGCTTGGAGGGAACAACAAGTCCTGGTGTCTTCAGTGTTATGATGATGGTGGTTACTCTGTCTGTTACAACGGTAGTTACACAGCCATCCCCCCCCCCCCCCTCTGTCTCCACCAGAGTAGGAGTGTATGTGGACCGGCCTGCTGGCTCTCTGTCCTTCTACAGAGTGTCCCCAGGTGTAGGAGTGTCCTCACACACACTGACACACATCCACACCTTCTGGACCACATTCACCCAGGAGGACCTCCTCCCTGGGTTTGGTCCTGGTCCTGGTTCCTCAGTGTCTCTGTGTGGGTTGTAGTTTATGATCATCATCTCACCTCCAAACATCACGAGCAAAAATTATGTCGCGCGCAAATTGTCACACAGCGGTGAAGGGTGTCTTGTCCTGGGTTTTTTGTCTCGTGAACTTCCTGTTTTATTTTGAAAAGTAACTCTCCTCTCGTTTCAGGTCACTTGCCCTTCCTCATGTGCCACCTGTCTGACGACTCCCCTAATCCCTGATTGTTTCCACCTGTGCTCCCTCACCTGATGTGTCTTATAGTCTGCGTCTCCCTTTGTTCTGTGCCAGAGTGTCGTGTGTCTGCCTTGTGTTTGCCTCGAACCCCAGCCTTTGTCCACAGCCTTGATCATAGCCTCGTTTCTGCAAAAGTTTGGATTCTGATTTACCTCTTAAATTAGTGACTTTTTGTTTGTAAATTTCTACCCAGTCAAGATTCTAGATTATTTAGTAGCCCTGTTGTTTTCCTCCTTTGGAGTGATTTTTTTGTTGTCTTTTCATAGCCAGGTTGCCAGTGTAGTTAAGTTATTAGTGTGTTTCGTTTTGCCTCTTTTGAGTGATCTTTAGTTTCCTTCTTTGTTTCTTTGAGGTCTTTTGCCTCACGTTGGATAGTTCTGTTTTTATAGCCGTCAGTGTATTTAGATGTTTCACAGCCTGTTTGTTTGTCACCTTGTTTAAGTGTGTGAATTTAGATTGCATAGTCTCAATAAAGCCTGCTTTAATCTGCTCCTAAATCTGCCCCTGAGTCCTCCATTTTGTCCAGGCCTGACACAAATAACACATCCATTAATGAAGGTAATATATATAATATATAATCAGTTAATATATATATATATGTAATATATAATCAGTTAATATATATAATATATAATCAGGTTATGATATATATATATGGCTACATAAATGACGAAAACAGATAAAACAAAATGACGAAAACAGATAAAACAAAATGACGAAAACAGATAAAACAGCACGAAATAGTAGTCACACGAACGTAATATGTGTGTCTACCTACAGGTAGCCTACCTGTGCGCTACTTTCCAGCTATGGTGTAAACACAGCAGGGATATCATTGATTGAATACGATTGGCGAACCAAAGGTGTTCTCGTACTGTTTATCATGCTGTATGTTATGTTATTTAACGTTGAATTTATGTGTATTATCTACGATGTGTGTGTATGATCACAGATCTGTTTATCATGCTGCATGTTATGTTATTTAACGTTGAATTTATGTGTATTATCTACGATGTGTGTGTATGATCACAGATCTGTTTGTCTGACAGACACAGCTAACATTATTAGCAGCAATGAACAGCTGTGTTGACTGACGGCACACAGTTTTATTAGGATGACATTTCAATGTCACGCTAGCTCCTTAGAGGTTGTTGGCAACTTGTCGGCAACTTCATTGAATAAAACCACCAGAAACTTATACTAAACCAGTCATCAGGACGTGTGCCAGCCTGTCAGTGTCAGTGATGACAGCAGTCTCTGCTGCATTGAGTGCAACCATTTGTTTTTCACTAAAAACTCTTTGGTGGGTCACACCCACTTAGTGTGTAAAGATAAATCAGTGTGTGGCATCACATGCTAACCTCATCAATGTGCTGCCCATGTAGTAAATAAGGTGGAAGGTATGTTGGCCTTCATTTGTAATGTATATATTTTTAAATAATTCACATATTTCAAGTTAGGGACCATTCACAATAAGATATTAATATTGTACAACAACATATGGCAGGTGAGCTGCGTGCTACTTCCCACCCACATTTAGGGAAAACTGAGTCAACCCCCTTAAAACCATATATTTACTAAAACCATATAACCTGAAGTTGTCATTCAACTTGAAGTGCGGCATTTTCCATTTTAAAGTCTTCCTCAAATCTTGTGAACATCATGGTGTGAGGAGGCCTCAGTTTGGGTGAAGTGTCTGATACATGTTTTTTTAGAGCTGATTTTAAGGATGTTCTTGATCTCAGCTAGAAAAAAAACATAATTTTGGATGAATAGAGTGAGGGGGGGGGGGGGGAGGCTGAGGTGAGGCGGGGAGGGGGCTGATAAGGACCACATACAGATGACACTGTTTTGATCAGTCCGCTCCAGGATAGAGAGGTCCATCATGGTCCAGTTGTGGAGGACTTCATCGAGTGTGTAACACAGTAGGTGAGACACATGGATGAATGCGGCAGGGCTTCAGCCTGTGTTTAGTTCAAACTGCAAAGTATCACACACAATGAAATAAAATAATTCAAATCACATCATGTTACGAGTCGGACGACAGGCAGCGTATCGATAACGGATCGATAAGGACAGTGACCCAGCAGACTGCAGTGTGGCTGGCGGCCTGCAGGGGGCGGCACAGGCTCTGTCACGTGGGAAGGAGGAGAAACTTTTTATTTTAATTGTATTTATTTATTTTAATTTGATTTAATTGTATTTATTTATTTATTTTAATTAATTGTATTGTATTTATTTATTTTACGCCACAGTACTGTACGTACAGGTGAAGCGTGTTATACAGGAAAAGACGGCATAAAGAAACGACTATAACACAGAATAAAGTAGAAATAAAGACGACAATAAGTTCACATAAAGACTTTACACACATTGCGTCACTGTGGTTGTGTGAGGAGCGCTGGATGTGGGGCTCAATACAATTTTGTCTGTAAATGAATTATTATGAATGTGGGATTTGGCGAGAAGTGAAATTAGATTGATGAAGAAAAAATGCATTATCGTCTTTGTGACTATAATCATAACAACCAAACAATAATATTTCTACACTAAAGAGTAAAATCTGAGAAAATGTTGTGAACTATAAAATGATAAACATCTTTCCACAGTCCACATGTAGGCTACAATTACAGTTTCAGGATGTAGTCAGGATGTATTCACTGGTTACAGTCACATTTAGGGAGACAATAAAGGAAGCAGAGCCCGGAGGCAACAAGGACAAACTCAGGTGTATCCTGCTTGGTGCGGTGACGTCAGGCCGCGTGGGCGTGGCCTCGCTCCCAGGTGGGAGTATTTGCGAGTTACTGCGAGACGCGCTTCATAACCTCATGGTCCCGGACGGAGCGAGGAGACCGGACCTCAGCAGGTGATCAGTAGGAGACCGGACCTCAGCAGGTGATCACCAGGACTACCATGAAGCCCAGGACCATGTGGGTCATGGAGACCACACGTGTGTTCTGGCTTCTGGTTTGCGTCAGGTGTGCTTCTCCGAGTGGTAAGTGAACTGGCCACCGGTCCATAGTCCTACACCATGTGGTCTTGATTTGGGCAAAGGACTGTACAGGGTCACTCCTGTAGCCGTGCTCTTCTAAAGGGTTGGGTTCATGTCAGACTGAGGGTTAATTGGCTTGGTGTGGCCCACCTGGTCTACCTGGTCCTACCTGGTCTACCTGGTCCTACCTGGGTTCAGTACCTGTGTTGTCCAACCTAGACCATCACCCTGGTCATGTGTTGTAGTAGGAGGACTACTAGTCATGTGTTGTAGTAGGAGGACTACTAGTCATGTGTTGTAGTAGTAGGACTACTAGTCATGTGTTGTAGTAGGAGGACTACTAGTCATGTGTTGTAGTAGTAGGACTACTAGTCATGTGTTGTAGTAGGAGGACTACTAGTCATGTGTAGTAGGAGGACTACTAGTCATGTGTTGTAGTAGGACTACTAGTCATGTGTGGTAGTAGGAGGACTACTAGTCATGTGTTGTAGTAGTAGGACTACTAGTCATGTGTTGTAGTAGGAGGACTACTAGTCATGTGTTGTAGTAGGACTACTAGTCATGTGTTGTTGTAGTAGGACTACTAGTCATGTGTGGTAGTAGGACTACTAGTCATGTGTTGTAGTAGTTGTAGTAGGACTACTAGTCATGTGTGGTAGTAGGACTACTAGTCATGTGTTGTATTAGGAGGACTTCATGTGTTGTAGTAGTAGGACTACTAGTCATGTGTGGTAGTAGGACTACTAGTCATGTGTAGTAGTAGGACTACTAGTCATGTGTTGTAGTAGGAGGACTTCATGTGTTGTAGTAGGAGGACTACTAGTCATGTGTTGTAGTAGGAGGACTACTAGTCATGTGTTGTAGTAGGAGGACTACTAGTCATGTGTGGTAGTAGGACTACTAGTCATGTGTTGTAGTAGGACTACTAGTCATGTGTTGTAGTAGGACTACTAGTCATGTGTGGTAGTAGGACTACTAGTCATGTGTGGTAGTAGGACTACTAGTCATGTGTTGTAGTAGGAGGACTTCATGTGTTGTAGTAGGAGGACTACTAGTCATGTGTTGTAGTAGGAGGACTACTAGTCATGTGTTGTAGTAGGAGGACTACTAGTCATGTGTTGTAGTAGGAGGACTACTAGTCATGTGTTGTAGTAGGAGGACTACTAGTCATGTGTTGTAGTAGGAGGACTTCATGTGTTGTAGTAGGAGGACTACTAGTCATGTGTTGTAGTAGGAGGACTTCATGTGTTGTAGTAGGAGGACTACTAGTCATGTGTTGTAGTAGGAGGACTTCATGTGTTGTAGTAGGAGGACTACTAGTCATGTGTTGTAGTAGGAGGACTACTAGTCATGTGTTGTAGTAGGAGGACTACTAGTCATGTGTTGTAGTAGGAGGACTACTAGTCATGTGTTGTAGTAGGAGGACTACTAGTCATGTGTTGTAGTAGGAGGACTAGTCATGTCAGAAGGCGTGAAGGTGATTTTGCAGCACATTTCTTGTGTGTAACAAATAATGTGTTTGTTTATTGGTGATTAGATCAGGTGGTTTACACGCCACCTCATCTA
>JAOPHQ010000448.1:22500-37225 GCA_030340625.1 Merluccius polli
GCACGGGCCTATTATCTGGGCCCGAGCCCGGCCCTGGCCCGAGGGGGTGGAGCGCCGGCCCGGCCCGGTCCCACAGGTTTTCAGAATTCTCAGAACCCGTATCAAGCCCGACTTTCTTTTGTTAACCTCCCATTAACAATGTTTTAGCGTGATGGAACGCTATATTCATTGAGTGCGATCGTAAATTTAATCTCTCGCTCTGAAAATGGGATAACGCTCTGCAGTTAGAAAAAAACAGCATTCTATTTTTCTGTGAATAAACGAACGGTTTCTGACAGATCAAAGTGGACATAAAAGAGCAGGTTAAAATAGGGGCTCATGTTTCGATCAGCAACTTGAGAACTCGTTGATATAGGCGCAGTTATAGACCACAAACCTTAACTGAGCACTTTTAATGGCATAATGGCACTTTTGTCACGCGTTTGAAGCGTTTTTGGTATCGTTTAAATGATTATTTCGCAGTATTAGTTAACACAGTTCTTTAATTAGCAGGTTTAAAAAAAAAATTAATTCAGTTGAAAAATAAAAGTGCCCGAGCCCGGCCCGTGTCCGATGTAATTATGCGGTCGTCGGCCCGAAGCCCGGCCCTCGGGCCTAGGGCTCCAGTGCAGGGCTCTAATGGTGGCACATGGTGGTGTGAAACAGCAGTGCGGACGTCTGCCGATTTATCTATCTAGCTGGTTCAAGAGACGTAGGGTGCATCCCGAGTCTCTTATCTGTCATTTCCTCGCTCCTCGGTCCTCACTTGAACCGGAAGTCGTTCCAAAGCTCTTGTTTCTGCACCGAGGAGCGAGGAATCGACATGAGGAGGGATCTCCGAGGAGCTAGGAGCGAGGATACACGAGAGCAGCCTTCCCGTAACTCTCCCCAGCTGAACGCCATGTTAGCTCCGCCCCTCACATCTGGCACATTGGACCAAGATGATAATGATAATGATGATACTGATGATGATGCTGATAATAATAATAATAATAATAATAATAATAATAATAATAATAATAATAATAATAATACTAATAATAATAACTGTGTATATAGCGCGTTTCAAAACAAAGTTACAAAGTGCTTTCCATTAAATAAGAATAGGAGTTACAATAAAAACCCAACGAGGGAACGCAAGCAACAAGTAATGACTAGAAGAGGCAACATGGATAATAAAACCATAATACCATAAAGGAAAGGACGTCTCATTTCTCTATAAACATATTTCCTTGTTTCCTCTCTCCTCACATGGTTTCCTTGCGTCTCTCCATGCATCCTCGGTGGGAGGGACGCGAGGAAAGGACGACAGTGAGGGAAACATGGATGCAATTTAAGAGACTTGGGAAGCATGCTCTCTTCCAACACCATGAGCCATTCCCAGCCACTTCAAAGCCTATGCTCGCTAGTGACATCACATGTGGGAGTGTCCACCCAGATGCATGATGGCATGCTGGCATCGTGACATGAGACAGCAGTTTCTTGGTTGAAAACGCGATTATCCAATGAGCGCTGCGGGGGGGAACTAACGATTAGCCAATCAGCGTGTCACATGGTCTATTTGGCACTAAAGATCCCGTGGCACTCATCGCAAGAGTAGGGGTGCTAACCCCGGTGTCCCGGCCAAATTCCCAACCCGGCCACCTAATCATCCCCTGGTCTCTAATTGGTCAGTTTCATTCCTCACCTCTCCGCTGAGCCAGTGTGTGGTGAGCGTTCTGGCGCATACTGGCTGCGGTGCGTCACCCAAGTGGGTGATGCACACTGGTAGCGGATGAGGTGTCATATCTCCCCCCCACACACACACACACACTATGTAAAGCGTCTTTGAGTGACCTCCAATAAAGCGCTATATAAAACCTATCTATTATTATTATTATTATTATTATTATTATTATTATTATTATTATTTCAGCCAATCACTACTGATTTCTCTGCAGGCACTTTGGATCTGCCTCCAGTGGAGCTGCTAGTGAACAGCCCGGTGGCCAGAATCAGCTTCCAGAACCCCATGAAGCTCCACCATGAGCTCCGGTGGGCCGCACGCATCCAGAAGTCTGACCCGCTCATCCTCACGTATGATGTCACTGAAGACAATGTGAGAGAAATAATCATGGTGGACCATCGGTAGTATGGTGTAGAACCATCGGAAGTATTAATGTTGGACCATCGATAGTATTTACAGTATGTAGTATTTGACCAGTAGTATTAATGTTGGACCAGTAGTATTAATGTTGGACCAGTAGTATCAGTAGTATTAATGTAGCGGACCGGTAGTATTAGTAGTATTAAAGTAGCAGACCAGTAGTATTAGTAGTATTAAAGTAGCAGACCGGTAGTATTAGTAGTATTAAAGTAGCAGACCAGTAGTATTAGTAGTATTAAAGTAGCAGACCGGTAGTATTAGTAGTATTAAAGTAGCAGACCAGTAGTATTAAAGTAGCAGACCAGTAGTATTAGTAGTATTAATGTAGCAGACCAGTAGTATTAGTAGTATTAATGTAGCAGACCAGTAGTATTAGTAGTATTAAAGTAGCAGACCAGTAGTATTAGTAGTATTAAAGTAGCAGACCAGTAGTATTAGTAGTATTAAAGTAGCAGACCAGTAGTATTAGTAGTATTAAAGTAGCAGACCAGTAGTATTAGTAGTATTAAAGTAGCAGACCAGTAGTATTAGTAGTATTAAAGTAGCAGACCAGTAGTATTAGTAGTATTAAAGTAGCAGACCAGTAGTATTAGTAGTATTAAAGTAGCAGACCGGTAGTATTAGTAGTATTAAAGTAGCAGACCAGTAGTATTAAAGTAGCAGACCAGTAGTATTAGTAGTATTAATGTAGCAGACCAGTAGTATTAGTAGTATTAATGTAGCAGACCAGTAGTATTAGTAGTATTAAAGTAGCAGACCAGTAGTATTAGTAGTATTAAAGTAGCAGACCAGTAGTATTAGTAGTATTAAAGTAGCAGACCAGTAGTATTAGTAGTATTAAAGTAGCAGACCAGTAGTATTAGTAGTATTAAAGTAGCAGACCAGTAGTATTAGTAGTATTAAAGTAGCAGACCAGTAGTATTAGTAGTATTAAAGTAGCAGACCAGTAGTATTAGTAGTATTAAAGTAGCAGACCAGTAGTATTAGTAGTATTAAAGTAGCAGACCAGTAGTATTAGTAGTATTAAAGTAGCAGACCAGTAGTATTAGTAGTATTAAAGTAGCAGACCAGTAGTATTAGTAGTATTAAAGTAGCAGACCAGTAGTATTAGTAGTATTAAAGTAGCAGACCGGTAGTATTAGTAGTATTAAAGTAGCAGACCGGTAGTATTAAAGTAGCAGACCGGTAGTATTAAAGTAGCAGACCAGTAGTATTAAAGTAGCAGACCAGTAGTATTAAAGTAGCAGACCAGTAGTATTAGTAGTATTAGTAGTATTAAAGTAGCAGACCAGTAGTATTAGTAGTATTAAAGTAGCAGACCAGTAGTATTAGTAGTATTAAAGTAGCAGACCAGTAGTATTAGTAGTATTAAAGTAGCAGACCAGTAGTATTAGTAGTATTAATGTAGCAGACCAGTAGTATTAGTAGTATTAGTAGTATTAAAGTAGCAGACCAGTAGTATTAGTAGTATTAATTTGGTGGTGTGTACAGATGACGAAGCGCGGAGAGTGCGGTGCCCTTGAGCAGACTTGCACCCTGGAGTTGTCCCTGCTGCACAGAAAGGAGGAGCACTGCGTGTCGGATGAGCGCTCGGCTCAGCAACAGTATTCACTTCATGGACTTCAAACCGCTGCACCTCTGTGGCCGTCCTGCAGGTAAGCTCTCCAGTGGAGACGCCATGTCTGTGTTTACACTGTGTTTGGTCCAGACTGTCAAGAAGCATTCGAGCCCATCTGCCATTATTCAAGTTCATTATCGTCATGACATTGAAAACCTCCACCAAATATGAATTGTGTTTAATAATACATTTCCAATACTTGATTGATTGGATACACCATCTGTCTATCATGGGCCAACTTCAACCAAATCAATGAACCAAATATAACCAAAGATTGAAAATATGTTTTCCTTTGAGAAAAGCCTCCAGTGCCGCACTTTGCTCTTCTTTCAATGTAGAACTACTCTCCAGTTCAGATATCACCGATGGCAGCATCTACACTGAACTCTTTAGGAGCCGCCATTGTTGTTTTCTAACGAACAGTCGCTTCTCGATGTCGTCACACCCATAGACATATATGTTCACACCTGAACCACGCCTGGAGCTGCCAGTAGGTCCTCTGATTGTAGAGGAACTACTGGGCGATAAGTTGCAGCCTGGATGGTCTCACAAGGCTACCGTTACACCACCCGGTGTACATACACCGTCAGGGCCGACGGACTGCGGGGGAAAGTGAGACAGTCTTGGGGGGGCCCAAGGCAGAGAGGGGCCCATGGGAAGTTTAGATTTTTGTTTTAAGTATTTTATGTTTTTTGTTCTATTTTTTTTAAATTACATAACTACATGTCCTGATGAATATCGATCTAAATGCAAGCTTAGCGTATTAGTTTAGTACATTATCGTATTCCAAACAAGTGAACAGCTCTAAACACCCCTTGCAAAAAGCGCAAAATGGTTCAGTCCACACAACAACATTAGCGATTTCACCGCAAATCGCACCTTGCTTACGGTGACACTTTTATCTGGATTGGAGAAGCGGCAACATGTCACAACTACATAAGTTAAAGTCTGGCTCTCAAAAGAGAAAGGAAAAGAAAGAGAGGGAGAAAAAACAAAAAGAAGGAAGTCAGGTTCTGACTAATTTCTTTACAAAGAAAGGTGAGCACAAACGTTTAACCACACAAGGTGAAACTCTATTCTTAAGTATCGTTTTTAAAATGAACAGAGACAAGTTAGCAAGAGCAGACAATAGGCTACACTTTCAATTAAATGAGGCCTCCCTTGGTTAGTATGTTAATGGATAAATAAAGTGTACAGTAGGCTAATATTGCAATAGCAGGCTACTGATTTGAAGCAAGCTAATATTAAATGAATACTAAGCCGTTATTATGCTACTACATGATAAATAATAACCTATGGCATATAGGCTATAGTTAGCCCCAGAAGTCATGACATGACACAATGGCTATATCATCCTAGCTGCCTGCTAGTAAAACTTAATTTGTGAAACAAATTACAGAAACTGTCACAGAAAGTGGACCAGCAGCAACAACCCCCTCATCCTCCTCTGATGCAGACTTGAGACAAGGTGAGCTTAGTTCAACATGAAAGCAGAAATAAACTATTTTGACTTGAATGACTGTAGCAACAGGGTGTTTTAGTGTGTTAGGCAATAATTAAGATGAGAGGCTAATTAGTTAATTATATCCTTCATGCTCCTACAGAGGGGCCTGTTGTTGTAGATGAAGAAGATGTGATGGAGGATGATGGAAGTGATGAGGAAAGAGAAGAAGGCAGTGTACAGGAAGGTTGCATTCAGCATGGAGAGGAGGATAGCGAGAGGACATTAGAGGAAATGAAAAATAGGCAGGGCGAAGCAGAACAGTTATTTCCAGAGGATCCAGGATTATGGCCAGAGGTGTTAACTAGGCAACAGAGAGACATAATAGTATGTGCACTAGCAAGTAAAGATGCTGAAGAAAGTAGCAAATTGCCACCTAAAGATATGGAGGGGAAACCATTTCCCATGTATCTTCAATTCGCAAAGTCAGCTAATGGCCGTGAGAAAATCAGAAGAGATTGGCTTATTCACAGTGAGAGTGCCAAGGCTTTTTATTGCATCCCATGCCTACTGTTCTCTCATGAGCTGTCAAAGTCATCCAAAAGTACCCTGAACAGCAAGGGATGGATTCAAGTACACAAAATGGCACAACATGTACAAAAAATTACCAGAACATGAGACAGGCATGGCCCATAAACAGTGCTATTTGAAATGGAAAAACCTCCAGCACTCACTTTTGACAGCCAGTGGAGTTGATAGTCACCTTCAGGAACAGATGCAAAGTGAAATAGAAAAGAATAGACTGCTTCTGGAGAGGCTTTTGGATGTGACCCTTCATTTGGCATCAAGAAACCTTGCTTTCAGAGGCAATACTGTTGACTTAGATGATGTCCATAATGGGAATTTTCTTGGCACATTGGAGTTGCTGGCCCGTTATGATCACATTTTACATGACCACTTGGAGATGATAAGGCAACATAAAAAAGGAACAAGATTAACACACTATCTGAGTCCTGACACACAAAATGAATTCATCAATCTCTGTGGTGCACGAGTGCTAAATACTATCATGGCAGAAAGGGAAGCTTCCATCTACTATTCCATAATATGTGACTCAACCCCAGATGTGTCACACACTGAACAGAATGTCTTATTGATCAGATACACACATCAAGATGGAGAAGTTTGGAAGATAACAGAAAGATTCTGCCAATTTAAAGACTTCTTTAAAAAGACAGGCAGAGAAATTGCTGAGATGATTTGTGAGGTTCTGCAAGCCAGAGGCATACCATTAGAAGACTGTAGAGGGCAAGGGTATGACAATGGAGCCAATATGTCTGGAAAGGTTAAAGGAGTGCAGGCCAATATTTTAAACGCAAATCAATTTGCTTTGTACTCCCCGTGTGCTGCTCATACTCTCAATTTGGTGGGAGTACATGCAGCTCAGTCAAGCACTGAAGTGGCAGCATTTTTTGGCTTTGTTAATCGGCTTTACAACTTCTTCAGTCCCAGTCCAGAGCGATGGGCAATCCTCAAGCAAGAAACTGGATGCTCACTTCATCGTCCCTCAGACACTAGATGGAGTGCTAAAATTGCTGCCGTAAAAGCCGTGGCCACTTGTTTGCCCTCTATTCTGGTGGCACTGGAACGTGTTGAAAGCACATGCAATCTGACAGGTGATGCCAAATCAGAGGCTAAAAGTTTAAAAACCTATTTCCACACCTTTGATGCAGTGATTTTGCTTACTGTGTGGGTTAAAGGTCTCATCTCATCGTTTTTTCATTAATTTTGCGGTGGTCTCTAGTGTTAATAAATACCCTCAGTACCGGTTTTGGTTAAAAAATGCTCTGCCGCGCCTGTTTCATGCTGTTTTAGTTTGGTGGGGGAGGTGGGGGGGGGGGGGGCGAACGACACGATTTCGCCTCATCATGAATATGCATGACATGCTAATGAACTCGCCTCTGGTTGGCTAACAGCACTGTGACGCTACCTCCAGTGCGCAGTGAGGATTTTTCCGCTCCATATTCAACTAGTGCGAGACGAGTCGAGAATCGCGACTGTGCTGTTGCACAGTCCTGCTACTTCCTGACTTTCGGTGGGCGGTAGCGGAGGCGAGGCCATGAATACTAATTCACGGACTGACGTCAATCCGTGGGGCTTTTCTCATCCGCTGATTTTTCTCAGTGTTTTTTTCTCTGTTCTTTCATTGCCAAATACAGGCAATGGGGGTAGAAGAACGTTTTCACGCGCAGCACGCACATGCAACTCGGTGAGACCTATAGTATTTCAACAAAAACAAGTATTAAACTGTTTCTCGCGGAATGAGACCTTTAAAGTGCTACAGTCAATCGAACATCGCAACCTGATTCTTCAGACAGGTAATCTATCCCTGGATATTCAGGCAGCAAACATTAAAGCACTACAGGAGGAAATGCAGGCTTTGCGGGGTGAATGGGACTCTCTTCTTGCTGAGGCCTCGCTAGTAGCCCAAAGCATGGACATCCCCACTCAGTTTCAAAGTGAAGGGAAGCGGAAACGGAAAAGGAAACGTATGCCTGATGAAGAAGATGAAGATGCATATGAAGACAATGCAGCAAACACATTCAGAAATCAGAACTTTTTTGTTGCAATGGATAGCATCATAAGTGCTTTGAGTTCGAGATTCACAACCACAGCGGGCATTTGTGAAACTTTTGGACCGATTCTTAAGTTTGCTGATATGTCAGAAGAACAAACAAAGGTGTCATGCCGGACTCTTACAAGAGCATATCCAAAAGGATCTCACAGCTGGATTTGAGGAGGAAGTTTTGCACCTGAAAAAAATATATCAGGCTACATTTCCTCAAGACCTGTCACCTCTTCAGCTCCTTAATGCCATTTATAATCTCCAACTACAGAGCATTTTTGGAGAAATCTGTATAGCATTGAGGATTTTCTGCACCCTACCCGTAAGTGTTGCTGGCGGAGAACGGGCTTTCAGCAAAATGAAGCTAGTCAAAACTACCTGAGGTCCACCATGTCGCAGGACAGACTGAACAGTCTTGCTCTTCTCTCGGTTGAAAGCCAATTGGCAAGAGCATTGGACTTCAAGGACCTTATCAGGGATTTTGCCAACAAGAAGACCCGTCAGTGGGCATTTTCCGCGACTGAGTGATATGTTTGGGTATGGCGCTGGGGGGGCCCTTCCGGACTTCTTGTATAGGGGCCCAGAATTTGGTGCTACGGCCCTGCATACACCTAAATCTGTATTCATGATTAGTCTACATGCTCATGCCCACTTCATACCCTCTAGCACTCATAGCCTCTTACAGCCTTCTGCATTTTAATTCTGAATAGTTGTTAGTTTAATTTTAATTCTTGTTCAATATGTTGCTTACATCCGGTTGCTTTGTCTTTAATGCACCAAGTCACTTAACTTGTATGTGCAAATATACTCAGCAAAATAAACGCCACTAGTGACATCACAAGTGGGAGTGTCCACCCGGATGTATGTATCGATCAATCCAACTCCATCCTTCTCTACCCAGCATACATCTGGGTGGAAACTCCCACTTGTGATGTCACTAGTGGATACCTCATACCTGGTGGTGGATAGGTAGGCAGAGCCATTTAAAGGAGCCAGTGCAGTGATTTGGAATAACCACCACCCTGGTTTGTCTTTGGCCTGCAGAGACCTACCTGTATCTGTTCCTGGGCCTGCTGCTGGGGGGTTTCGTCCTGGCGGGCGGCGTGGTCCTCTACAGGGTGTGGAAAACCAACGCTTGCGTCCAACGCTCGCCACCTTTACCCGCCGTCCTGGTGAGTCGGCGAGACATTCGCCTCCTCGTTCTCTGACACGCGTCAATATCCCTCTCGTCACTCGACTCGTCTACCCATCGACTCTTCAACCGAGTTGGTGGAAGTAATTCCTCTTAGGACACTTGACAGCAAAGTATTTGATTTAATGGTTGAACATGGGAAGACAGCCATAGGCAGAATTTACCGAGCATCTTCAGAGAGACGGTGGATGAGCAGGATTCTCACCGTGGGCAGCAACAACAAATGATTGTAGGCTGGATAGTAACAAAACGAAGGGGAGGGGAGGGACCTTCGAGGTGTGGATTGGCCGGGAGAGGCCAAGTTAATTTGCAGTACACTACTACAGGGTATCTGCAGGTTTCAGCAAGTCAAATTTAAGACTTTTTAAGAGCCTTTTTAATACCACCTTGAATGAAATTTAAGACCTAAAACACGTGATGGTGGGGGGGGATCCGCTGGATTACAACCCAAGCATAGCGTGTGTGTCACTCAATGAGACTCATTCATAACCTCATTGATAACCTGTTTATATATGCAAGAAAGAAGCCTCTCTACATGTCCTTCCCGAAAAATAAATAAATAAATAGTCCTGCCCCGACAAATTTAAGACCTTGAGTTACAGTATTTAAGACCAGCATATGACATTTTTAATGTTTAAGACTTTTTAAGGCCTTAAATTTAGAAACATGAATTTAAGACTTTTTAAGGATGCGCGGACACCTTGTATTGGGGGGGGGGGGGGGATGCAGGACAACTAAAGGCATCTACATAATGACGTGAGGAGCCTCAGTATCAGACTTCGTGGCTACAGTGGCGATGCGAATGCTAACTAACGTAACACCTTTCAGTTGGAGAGGAAGGGAGCTATTATAGGCACAAGGAGACTTTTATACAAATGCCCTTTTAAATGTATGTGTAGTAAAGTAAAGATGGTTGTATAATTTGCAATACTATTGTTATTAGGATCCAGCGTTTTGGTCCAACCGGCAGAAGAAAATCCTGGACCTGGAGAGCGAGGCGATGGATCCCCTCAGGGTCTCTGACAAAGGCCCCTCCACGTCTCAGGAGGACACTCAAGTGGAGGGGATGGAGGATCCACAAGTGGAGGGGATGGAGGATCCACAAGTGGAGAGGATGGGGGATCCTCTAGTGGAGGGGATGGGGGATCCTCAAGTGGAGGGGATGGAGGATCCACAAGTGGAGAGGATGGAGGATCCACAAGTGGAGGGGATGGAGGATCCACAAGTGGAGAGGATGGAGGATCCTCTAGTGGAGGGGATGGAGGATCCCCAAGGGGAGTGCGGGGAGGTGGAGGAGGAACCCCGGGGGAACTACGAAGCCCGTATGAAGGTGGACATGGGTTCTGGGGACCAGGTGTGGACCTATGGCCTATAGCACCGGGCTGAACGCGGCGCTTGGAGCTGAGCAACCTGCGTCATGTTGTAATGTGAACTCCACTCGTATTGGAAAGCTGGTGACCACGTTGCGGGCGACGACACCGGCTGGACGCCGAGGGAAGGGGTGAGCCACCAGCGACAGCAGCCACCCGCTGGTCCCTACGCCGACCGCGCCGTCCCCTTCGGAGGATTCAGCGGAGACGAGCGCACCATCCCATCATGCCGGCGTGAAGGGAAACTAGACGTGATTGTTAGACGCCCGCTAGCTGAATAAAGCCGATGGTGATTCTCGAGCTCGGGGAAACGGCAGGTTGAAGACACAATCGGCCGTCTAAATTTAGCACAGATGACTAATGACTTTTTACTCCTCGTGGTTAATGGTGCACCAGCAGAGTTTGGTACATTGGACTTTTAATGGTAGTGGTTGCTAGGCCAGCCGCCGCCGCACCCGTCCTCTGAACAGGCTCAGCCCTGATGTTGTAGATACGTGGACTTTAAATGCCAACCGGGGTTAAGGTGTAGCTGGCGAGCAAGGGTTGGGCCTGTTGATGTAGTGATAGGCGACGTGTTCTTCATGTTGAGCTCGATCGGCGGGTAATGCGTCACAGTTTCCCCATGATTACATTGTTGTGTTGGTATTTTTAGATGTGTTTTCTTATGAAGGAAACGAATAAAACTGAATTTATTTAATGGCACTTTTGTTTTTGGCATTCACCCTCCCCAACGGAATACAGCTTCAATAAAACATGCTAGATTTCACTCAAGGTTGCCGTTTTAATGAAGGTCTCTCGGTACATGAGCTCATGTAATATCTCAAAGGGAGATGTGGTGTCTGGAAACTCCGGTGTTAAAGTGACCTTTGACACCGGAAAGCAGATTAGCTTTTTTTTTTGGGCGGCGGGGAATCCCTGCACCAGTTTCTGTGGAGCACTGCGTGCGTGTTCCTCTGCAGGAAGATCCTCTGGATGATGACTTGGGCTCCTGACCAGCGTTGAGGGCGGCGGGGGGGGGGGTGGGGGAACGTAAAGAAGTCTTTTGGAGCAGAGCCCTGGCTCTAGGACAGCTTCAGGCCCTGGATGTTGGTCAGAACGTTCAGGATCTGCTTCTCCTGTCGGACCTTCTCCTGTTTGAAGGCCACCTTGTTGGCCTTCTTCTCCGTTCTCCTCTCCTGTGGGAACACATCATGGACGCCTCACAGTCATGTACCGCACCGAGTGCTTTTTCTCAGCAGCCCTAGCTGGCTCCCGGTCACAATACAAATGTAAATACCTATTCAATACTTTTTTTTTTTCATACCCTACTTTGAATCTAATTTGCATCGACAAATGCAAATTAGAGATGGTGGGCAGCTGGATGACCGACATCGGTTATAATACATTACTTTGATGTTTCTCTAAATAGTCAGGAGCATAGTCTCCCTCCTCTACTGATCCCCCTTTACGCACTTATTGTATGTTCGTACGTCCTGACAATCAACTAGTGCTTGGCATAGGCCTGGTATCGCTTCTCACCCTAGCTATCCACGCTGAATACCAAAAGGAGAGCTAAACCCATCAACTCTGGTGCACTTAGAAACCTGTTCTATGGACATCCTTGCTGTACCGACAGTGACATATTGTTGTTTAACTTGCTACTGACAAATGTACTTTCTTGTGAAGTCGCATGTAAAGAGAGCGAGGGCGCGCTGGGACCCACCTTGCGCTCCCCCTTGATGGCCTGTTTGCGGGCTTTCCGCTCCTCCGGGGTTTCGTCGCGGCAGCGCTGCTGGGTGGAGACCCGCGGGAGGTCCGAGTCGTTGATGCGCTCCATGCGCTCCGCCTGCCGGGCCGTGGGGCCGCGGCTGGGGAGCACGTCCAGCGGGATGCCCAGCTTCACGGACACCCGGATGGGCTTGGTCTGCAGGGGGAGGACATCCGTTACGTTATCTGATGTGATGGACACTTGGTGGACGCTTTCAGAGACGGGTTGCTGTATTCATCCCCGAGGGGAAATGCGGTCGCATCGAGAACAGCAGCAGACTATAAAACTACCGTATTGTTCCGAATATAAGACAGGTTTTTTTTTCTGGAAATACGTCTGAAAAAGTGGGGTCGTCTTATATTCGGGGTCTAGACTTTTAAATGTCACTATACATTCACAACCACAGATGGTGCTGTTCTGCAATTAGACTTCACTTCGATGGTTAATGCAGTTATTTTAATTTTGATAGGCTATGGTTGTTTTTTCTCACTATGAGATGGATAGCCTAATTGGTATTAGAAATACCAATAGACTACAGTTTATTTTCATTTTTATGGTATTTAAATACTATAAGTCGTTCATTTACAAATGTGATTACATTTAATTTTTATTTAAATGTGACAATTTCATCTAAAATATAATGAAAACATGACTTTATTTAAAAAGATGTAAAACACTTTTTTTCTTTTTGAAAACAAGATTTGGTCCTCAAAAACTCTTTCCAAATATGAGCCTTGAAAAAGGGGGGGGGGGGGGTCGTCTTATAATCAGGGTCGTCTTATATTCGGACCAATACGGTAAATATCAATGTGAAAAGACGTGAAGTGTCAGAATTAAAAAATAAAGCAAACTAAAACTCAAAATGACAGCATTAGTATTGACAGCACTATATGTATAGCAGTGCATTCAACATGGAATTAAACCTGTTTTCTATGTCAGGAATGCCAGGAATTGCCAAGAGTGCCAGGAATGTTTGGCGTGGGTGGGAATCGAACCTTCACCCCTAGCAGCGTTAAAGCCTCGCTCTACCAGTTGAGCAAGTCGACACAACACAATGGTGCTGGAGGTGCTGCATTCACACTTCACCCCCAGGAGTATCTCCAAGCTATTTAAAAACAATTACATTCAATTACTGTGTTCTTGGTTACAAGACAATTCTGCAAGTGAGAGGCTAGCAGAATGTTTAGACTGGGTCAGTGTTAGCACAGAACCTAGCATAACGCTAGCGTCCTAGCATTACATACCTTGGGCGGGTCTTTGATGAGTTTGGGTCGGTTGTAAATGTTTGAATATGTACCTGGAAGAAACCATACAGACAGTGTTGTCATAATGTATAACCCAAATATGAAAAACATTAAATATACTAATTAGTTATTAATAATTTTATTGCTATTGGCTGGGGCTACCGACTGGCCAAAGGTCGATGCCCAGAAACGCCCTGAACAAACCAAAACAAGACAATCCCAGCAGAGGGCAGGTATGTGTAAGAGCCAAATCATAGAGAGTTTATTTTTGAGTTTAAATAATTGTTTGACAAATGTTTGTGGGGTTAAGACCCACTGAAGTTTGATACCGTACATTTTTTAAGGCTGTAATGTTAATTTGATAATGCTTGTTTTCCATTGGATAAGGCCGCTGTGCATGTGACCAGAAAGGCACTTGCTATCAAAAAGAAGGAACGCAACTGGAGAGAGGATGTATGCGTAGCCTGAGGGCATACAGTTTTTTGACCGTTATCTTTAAAACGTGATCTTTAATGTTATCTATACAGTTGTCCGTGATTGTAGTCATATTCATCATTATTTTTACTTTATCAGTGATTCGGTTATTGTTTTGTTTTGGAGCCAATACTGCTGTGTGAAGACTTCGTTAAAAATAAAGAAACCAAAAGGAAGATCTGTGAGTACATTGACATGATATTTGACATGAGACATGAGGACAAGAGGTAGAAGGATACGCGTCAAAAACCCGACAGGCTGCCCATGACAACACGGAAGTGGTAATTTAATGAAACTGTACAGAAAGTTTGCCACTACAGTATGTGTCACACACTTCTAGTCGGTCATAAGTGATGATTCAGAGGGATTATTTGTGCATGAGTCTATACATGTTTTTTTAGGAAACCTAAAGTTTAACCTTGTCTAAATCTCCCTGCTTCCTCAGCTAGTTCTGATGTCCTGTTCTAGTCAGTATTTCTTTGTTTTTCTGCCGGGAACAACACTATTACCCAGCTGCTGAGGTAACTACCAACAGGCATCTCACTCTGGTCCGGTCCTGGAAACTAGGAGCCCAGTACTTGGCGGTGTTTAACTGACGGCGTTGGGTTTGTGCTGTTGTCATGCCAACCAGACTCACTGATGATGGTCTCACAGTCCCACTTCTCGGCGGGGGCTTCGATGACGAGGGTCTCCATCTCCGGCTCCTCTTCATCCTCCTCATCCTCCTCCTCTCTCACAGGGGGTAGGCCCCGAGGACCGAGGTCGTCCGGTCGCTGGTACCTGCGACAGACGGACAGGTAGACAGAGTCAGATAGACAGACAGACAGGTAGACAGAGTCAGACAGACAGACAGACAGGTAGACAGAGTCAGACAGACAGGACAGACAG
>JAOPHQ010000449.1:0-33698 GCA_030340625.1 Merluccius polli
TCCCCCCCCCTTTTCCTCATTATTGTCTTTGTTTCAAACTGCCTCTCTCCCTCTTTTTTTTCTTTTGTTTTTGTAATTTTCCCTTCTGGTTTGCGGTGACAAAATGGCGCCCCCCCCACCACCACTGCCACCACCACCTTCCTTAACAAACATGGGGTATGCTGGGTGGTCCCCCCCCCCCCCCACCAGTGTTGGGCCATCACAAAGGGAGTAACCACCGTTCTGCTAGTCCAGCACACACACATACAGTACCACCATCCCTGCTACTCATGCAAGCAGACCCATGTGAGCTCATATCGTCTGTCTCCACGGGCTGCCCTTGTCTCTGTGTGGTGCCTGTCAGCTTAGTCTAGGTTTAATTTCCCTGCGTGTTTGCCTGTCATGCCTGCCGCAAACTGGAAAGAGAGGAGATTGCTGCCAGGAAGAAAGTTACATATAACATGTTGGGTTTTTTTTTGCAGGGTGCAAAACTTTTTTGTCCACCGGCCAAATGGCTAGAAAGTAATTTTAGCAGCCACTCAATAGATTACCATTGTTTATTTGCTGGGGAGTGAAGCAAATCTACCAGCCGCTTGCATATTTTACCAGCATTTGGCTGGTGCTTATTTTGTGCCCTGGTGCTAAGGGATACTTACTTTACTCCATCCATGTCCTGTGTTTGTTCATCCGCAGATCGAACCCTCTTGACATTGGCCCGATAAACGCAAGTGTATCATTGGCCCTTGGTTCAGTAAATAAATAGTAACTAAACGCATGCAATTAAAATTGCTATTCCTCCCGTTTCTGTGTAGTTGGTTTCCTAAAGGGTATCTGTAATACTCCATGTAATACTCCATGAGGTTGGATTTGATGTGTTTTAACATGTCAGGCGTCAGCCAGCATAAGGGGGATGGATGGCTGGGTCCATCTCCAAACACCAAGGTTTAATAAACACTCGGGAGGAAACTAAATCCCACCACCGTCTGTCTGCAGCTACAATTTTCACTTTGTTCCTGGACCGGACCGCACTACGGCTGCCCTGGTTTTAACTTCTTAGTTAAGTCGTGTTTTGTTTGCTTGGATCCACCATCTCCAGGCTGCTATGGCTCGTTTTTATCTCTAGTTTTATGGAAAACAGGCTATGGCTGCTATTGCTAAACAAATGAATGTCAGTTGGGGGTTGAAGCTCCAGATCATGCTATTGTCGTACCGTCAACACAGGCTAAAAAACGCGTCAGAAACTGGGCTGAGCAAGCATGACGTGACACTTTTTTAGGAGTGTTTAAAATGTGCGTCATGTTTGTGTGAATAGCTCCTTTATCTAAAATCACATTATAGTGCAAATTAGACCACATTGCTTTTCTGTATTAAATCCACGCCTTTACTGGCTTACATAACTGGCTTTTTGCTGGCACAACCTATCCATCCTAAGTGTGTGTGTGTGTGTGTGTGTGTGTGTGTGTGTGTGTGTGTGTGTGTGTGTGTGTGTGTGTGTGTGTGTGTGTGTGTGTGTGTGTGTGTGTGTGTGTGTGTGTGTCCAGTTCATTTACATGTAATGGTCTAAAAGACTGGCTAACCAGAGGGGTAAAAAAGTGGTGAAGCCAATTTGTGGTCAGAACCGATAGGCAGCTGTGGTCACTAAATGGCATATTTCGCACTCCCCAGTTGAATGAGAGGGGAACATGTCTCTGTGGGTGTGTGTGTGTGTATGTGCGTGTGCGCGTGTGCGCGTGCGTGCACATTCGTTAGTCTCGCTTGTATATTTGTTCTGTGTGTGTCCCATCAGAAAAGGAAAAGTTATTTCCGGTAGTGTTGCGCAGCAGCGACGGTGCACGCCGCCTCGTCTGTGCACAGCCATTAGAGGTAAGCGGAGGCAGGGGAGCCGAGAGCGTGCAATCACATGTAACGTGCATGTGATTGCTTGCATTAGTTTACCCAAGTGCATGTTCCCGCCTGGCTAAGAATGCGAAGAGGACGGGGTGGGGCCGCGCTCCACTTCCTCCCCTGGACCCAACAGGAAGTAGCCTTGCAAAGGGGCGAGAGAGGAAGAATGGGAGTGATGTAGAGAGAGAGAGCGAGAGAGAGAGAGAGAGAGAGAGAGAATCCAAGGAAAGGAAAGGAGAGGCGGTTAGGGGTAAAGGCCAAGGCTAATGACCAAGCGCCAGACGGCTGCTATTTTGGAGTTTGACTTGGACTTTTAGCACTTCATAGAGAGATGCATGTGGAGAGTTTGTTTAGCTAGCTTTGCGTTAGCCTCATGACATGGTCCTCTAAAACAGGAGTGACACAGCTGAAGCACCAGGACACCCGGAGTGAAATGCACGCATGTGTTTGCCGTGCATCAGCAGATCTGCACTCATTCAGAGCACGTATGTCAGACCCGTGTATGATGTATACTCGTAATGTCCTTAACACACACACACACACGCACGCACGCACGCACGCGCGCGCACACTCGCACTCGCACACACACAGATACACATGAGCACACATGCTGATGTCATCTGTTTGCTGATGGTGGACACAGACGTGCGTGGCAGAACCAAACAAAGCAAGCGATGCTGCATGTTTGAACGATTACAGCCGAGAAGCATTACAAAAACATAACATTTTAAAAAAAAAGAAAAAAAAAGCTAGGTCACATGGCAAACATACACAAAGAGTAAGCACTTCTTGCAGTAATGAATACACGAACAATATAGACAGGACAGGAAAAACGCGGTCAAAAAAAAGATGCAGTGGTTGCATTCACGCAGCAATCTTTCGATCTCTTGACATGTATGGCGAACCTGACGCCACCATCGGCGCCTATCTCTTAGCAGGAGCCTTAAATGGCGGCGATGACCTCACTGACCGGCACTGCTGCTCTGCCCTTGTACAGTTTGTTTTGATTTTCGTTAGGGCCTCCCACACCCATAGACTCTCACACACACACACACACACACACACACACACACACACACACACACACACACACACACACACACACACACACACACACACACACACACACACACACACACACGCACTTTGGACTGTTCCTTTCTCTTCCGCCCCCTGTCGTAACCAAAACAATAAATGCTGCAACACGCCATCCATTTCCCACATCAGTCTCCTCACCACTCGGGTCTTGACCTAAGCTCTGGCGCTGCCGGAGGTTTTTTATTATTCATTTGTTAGCCTGAAGCTAACCGCTAGTTAGCTTCAGGCTAACTAGGACAGGGAAGTGATCGGGCAACAAGGTCGCTGTGGATTAGCACCCGCACACTCGCACGCGTACGCAGGCCGACATATGAGCAAGGCACTGTATATACTGTAGCTCTCCGGTGTCAATCCTGTCTCCATTATTCAGCGACTCCGGTCCGTCAATGGCACCCGTTTCCGACGAACAAGCCACCCTAGAAGTGCGCTCCCGTTTCTGAAGATTTCTCTCTTAAGTGTAGTCTCGCCATACCAGACGATGGGAGATCTCACCGCCTACCAATCGTCTGGGGGATTTCTAAATGCAAAATGCAGAGATGCATTTAGACACAGCGGTGAGAACGGCCGCTCAGAAACCTACGCCCCCTTACATTTTACCGGACATAACCGGAAATGATGCTCCTCCATAGTGAAATGAGCTGGAGATATAGCGACTCACTTTGTAACATGAGAGGGAGCTTTTTAAAACATTGAACACACTCACATAGACAATCTCATGGTCACGTTTGGCTCCGAGCTGTAGGCACATCTGGCCGGCCGCACCACTGGCTTTTTACTGTGGACTCGAATATCAGACACCGGCAGGTCAAACACACACACACACCTGTAACACCATCCCGTAACTTAAGCAGACGGATGGAAAATGAATGGAATTACTTTGAAGTGTGTGTGTGTGTGTGCATGTGCGCCGAGATTTGCTCTACGTTTTCTTAAATCCTGTCTGTTCCCGGCCATAATCTCCATGAATCAGTGTTTGTTCCAGTGAACCTACAGTCTGAAAGACAGACAGACAGACAGACAGACAGACAGACAGATATGTCACCATAAGGCAGAGGCTTTGAAGTTCAGGAGATGTGTGCGCCCCGCAAACCCCCATCGGTTTCCCATATGGGGGTTTTCTAGAGCTCTCTCTCTACTGGGCATGTGAGATATTAACACGTGTATCCTCATGTCAATGCTGACAGCATGATGGGATGGGACAGTTATGAATAAACAATGAGTTATGGAAGAATGAGGGGTCGCCTCCGTTGTGTTGTTGTTGTGTTGTGGTTGTTGTGTGCGGTGTGTGCACCGCTTCACATTGAGAGAGAAAAACAGCCAAAGAGAGACCGTCTCAGAGCTGCCTACAAACACATGGCTCCCATAGCCTTTATAGGAAACCACAAGGGGGGGGGGGGGGATAGAAAGGAGAAGTCGCCACCAAGTGAGGCTTGTAAAAAACATTTTCTCTCCAAATGATTTCCAAGCTTAGTTTAAAGTGTTCGACCAGCCAAGATGGAGGAGGCTGAGAGATGGGCAACAATGTGGGTTTAAATGGCCTGGTGAAGACGCCAGGGGCGCATCTTGACAGATAGCCGATCTTCCCGCTCCTCTCCTCCTGCTGTTTATGTTGTAGAGAGACATGGGTGAAGTACACACTCTCACCCGGTATTCCTGTGGGACCTTTGAGCTGTAAACTTGGCACAGATAACAGGGGGTATATTGGCGTGTGTGTGTGTGTGTGTGTGTGTGCGTGTGCGCTTGTTACATTGGCACCCTGTCTCGTTATTATGTAGTGTTTCCCATATAAGGGTGTGTATGCCTGCAAGTCCTCCCTTTGGACTCTACCCTCGTGTGTGCGTGTGTGTGTGTGTGTGTGTGTGCGCTTTTACTAGCAGCCAAGAAAAGCTGCACTATGCCCATGTAAGCGCACACACACTACACACCGAGATTTCAAACATCTCGGAGGAGTCTTGATACACACACATTATCAAGAATCATTAAGAATTACAAATCCACTTATTGCATCTACCATTCGGACATTAGGTGCTATTACAGAAATAATTATTAGATGATAATTAGCTGTGTACATAGAGGAATACACTCTCTACAACACTAAATACACTATATGACAAGACTGTAATGCGATGTTGAGGACCAAGAGATACAACTTGCATAACTTTAACTTTCATATCGTATAAACAAATACTCCAGTGTGCCTGCAGTCTGTCTGTCGGTTGGCTTGGCAACCAAATTCGATGGGGAGAAACACTAAAGACAGGAGACGTTTTCTTGGCTATGGTGTATCATCTCCATAAGGTTTTATTTACACACACACACACACACACACACACACACACACACACACACACACACACACACACACACACACACACACACACACACACACACACACAGGGCTGATGATGATGCACAGAATGGCTTAGCTTTGCTCCTGTGTAAAATACAAACACAGACACACAGACAGACGGTGACCATTTTGAAACTAATAGTTTAATCCTGAGGCTTTTGTGGACAATTTGCTCCTCATATCCACATTACAGACGTCACTTGTCAATGGTCTCTCAACCAGTATTGCCGGTATGAAGTACCACAATATGCCCTTTTTAATTCAGTTAACAGACAGATAATGTGGGCTCTAGACGCCACACACAGCGCTATTGTCTAACCATGTGACCTCAATCAGCAAAGTTGCACAGTGCAGCCAAAGGTCTTCCTTTCTTTATTTAGTTCTTTCATCTTTCTTTTGTTTCTTTTTGTTTCTTCATTTCTTTCTTTATTTTGTTCCTTCTTTCAATCTGTGTCTTTCTTTATTTTGTTCTTTTTTCGTTCTTTCTTTCCTTTCTTTATTGCTTTATTTCGTTCTTTCTTTATTTACTTATTTCTTTCTTTGCCGGTCGTGGACCCGGCTAATCGCTGGGTCATGTGAACTTAGGGGCGGGGCAGGAAAGGGAGGCTTAACGTCGCCCCGTCGCCTATTAACAGACTGATGCCCTCTGGTCTGGTGTGAATGCAGGCCAGCGCGTGACTCTGTCATGGCTGATGTTTACACTGTAATCATTCAGACAATAACACCTTGTCTCTCTCTCTCCCTCTCTCCCTGTCTCTCCCCCTGGTGTGTCCATCAGAATGTGGAGAAGGAGAAGGAGCGTCGCACACAGCTCAGCAGGGAGGAGATCAGGCAGAGGGTGGAGCAGTACAACGCCCTCACCAAGGACCACCTCAAAATGACACTGGTGAGTGGACACACACACACACACACACACACACAGTATTACTGCTATTCTTAAATATATTCTTGTTTTCCTAACCTATCAAAATGAATGGGCTTTTTTTACTTTTTTGTCTTTCTCTTTCAACGTCGTAAAGGTCAAGTAAAGGGTCAGGAAGAAATGGCACGTGTCGAATGGTACATGAGGTCATTTCATAGGATCCCCGTTCCTATGTGTCCATAATGCCTCGTGCGCTGAAACTGGTGCATACGTTGTGCTTTAAAGCAGAGTTAAGCTAGTCTTCCTGACCCCTGAGGATCCACGCTCCCCTCCAGCATTCCTCTGCAGCCATGTTCGTCATTTTCTTGCTTTTGTCCGACGCACCCCCCAGGGGACGCGCTTCCTGGTCATGTGACTCATAACTTCACGTGTCAGAACGGATACACGTCGAATCCCTTTTTCGGGGGGCTTAGCGAGTGACATTGTCAAAATATTGAGCTCTGTTAAAATAATATCCGCTACTCTGGAGAAAGAGATGAAGAAAAAAATGTGAAAAAGTGAAGTAAAAGTAAACCAAAAACTGTTACAGACAGACAAATGGTGGCTTTGGTCACCAGAATACTTGAGCACCATGTTCAACAGACACCAAACCATCAGCAACTTGGGAAAACGACTCATAAAGGCATAAAAGCGGTATTATAACTATATATCGGAAAGATCTAATGGTACAGAGCTTAATGTAGCCCAGCTACATTAAGCTCTGTACCATTGCAGTCTCCTGTCAACATCTGTTGGTGTCTCCACATGCGTTTTCTTTACTTTTATGTCTTTCTTTGTGTTGGTCTTTGTTCCACAGACACACACACACAAGGCTGGCTTTTTGTGTGTGTGTGTGTGTGTGTGTGTGTGTGTGTGTGTGTGTGTGTGTGTGTGTGTGTGTGTGTGTGTGTGTGTGTGTGTGTGTGTGTGGTGTGTGTGTGTGTGTGTGTGTGTGTGTGTGTGTGTGTGCGCACTGAATACCATGTACACACACACACGCATGCATACATACTAGTACTAGTCATGTCCACATATGGAGTAACATGATTAGATTCTGTGGTCCAGTGTGGGACCATCTGTCCGTGGGACGTATGGGGGGGGGGGGGGTTAATCTAATGGACTGGCTGGCAGCCACCGTGATGGCAAACATGGAAATTGTTCAGATCATTTTACCAATTAGTCCGACTCCTGCCAAGCTTAAAGGGTAGCCTCCTAGTATGTTTGTTGTTGTGTTCTGTCCCATGCCGATCAAGTGAGAACTATCAAGGTCCTTTTTTATAAACAGTCAGTCAATATTATCTGTTTAGATTGGCACAGACGTACTGTATGTGTTGCTGAAAAAAACCCATGTCTTTTCTTTTATAATATGCTCATTTACATAAACATATAACAGATACGTATTATAAAGCCAGTTTATACTGTTGGCTGTCCTTCCTTTAAGTTTAACATCACTTTAATACCGTCTGTGTGTTTTGTACATCTTGATTGATTTTCATCATCCTACCCTTCTCTCCTCACCCCTCCACCCCCTCTCCCCTGCAGAGTCCCAGTGGTGTGTACACCGGCTTCATCAAGGTGCAGCTGGAGCTGCGGCGGCCCGTCACGGTGAGGGGCGGCCGGGGCCCGGTGGCCGAAGAGGAGGCCTTCTACCTCCCACGCGGCTCCACCAACACCCTGCACATCAGCTCCAACAACACCGTCAAGCAGGTGAATGCGACGTCCGTCGGCTCGAATCGGACTTTAGACTGAATCTAAAGTCTCCCCTTTCATTCGCTTCATGTTTGTTTCGGCCGATCATGTTGCTCGAGGCGGGGACCTCATCAGCGCGTACTTGGCATACACAAAGTCGGCCAGCAGTAGTAAACTGTAAAGGTTTCAAATCAACACTGCGGAAAATACCGTTATTAAATTCCCCTTCTGAAAGCTTCCTCCTTCGGCTGAATATCTCCGTAACGAAACAGAAAGTTGCAGAAAAACCCTTGCTGTTTTCTGGTTTCCAACTCGGGGCTCCGATGACCCATGATCAGGTTATATAGCTGTTGCGATAAATCTTCGACAAACGTTACCGCTAATCTTTCCAGTAAGTGTTCAAAAACCTCAACGGTCAGTGCTCGGAGAGACGGGTCAAATGAAAATAAGTGGAAGCAGCCTGTGTAGCGCAGGCAGCGCTCCAGACCGACACAGGGCACATTCCTAGGGTTCAGCTTGGATGAGGTCATCCTCATTTTGCTCTACTGTCGACGGTATCAAGTGTGTATTTACTGTGTGAATCATGTTGACTAAAGGTGTGTTTGTTTTTTTCCCTGGTGTGTTTGTTTGGGTTGCTTTTTTTGTAGGTGATCGTCGCCCTGTTGAACAAGTTCACAGTAGCTGACAACCCGGCCAAATATGCCCTCTACAAGCGCTACAGTCGAGAGGAGCAGGGTAAGTGTGTGTGTGTGTGTGTGTTTGTGTTTATTTATTTCTAAACATCGAAACCCCTCGCTGTGTTGCTAAATACCACAGGGCACTCCCTGCTATCAACACTTGGCCAAGAATACACACACACACACACACATTTAACACACACACACACACACTTGTAACACACATCAGCTGTTGCTGGGTTTCACGACCATCGACATGCATATGCTTCATCAGACAAAGACTTACTGAGCTCATAACAGAAGCCTTTCTACAGGACATGAGCACATAATGCACACATAATAAATACAAGTCACTTTCCCCCCCCCACCTCAAGGTGGTTTGCTCCAAGTAAAATAAATAAATAAAATGTTTGCTTAGGCATGCCTTGAGATATTTGTAATGGTACTACATTGCCATTGATTCATCTCTAAGTCAATGAAATGTGTTTGTTTGTGAGTCAGGGCCTAACCGCTTTTATTTCCCGTAAAGCTCTGGGTTTATATGTCTGTTTTCAACGTTTTAATTTGCTGTTTCTGGATTGAGCGAGCTTATAGTGCTGTTTACAGTTTTCTTTCAAGAATGTTGACTATGAGTTGTAACCACAGGGGTGTGTGTGTGTGTGTGTATGTTGCATAGAGTACTGAGCATATGGCCTGTGTGTGTATTTAGTGTGTAGTTTTAGTTGTCCCTGTCAGACCACAGCTGTCTAGACGGCATCTTTTACCATCAGGCTAACAGGCTATTCCTTCAGGTTTAGGACTCTGATCTCTGTGTGTGTGTGTGTATTAAGGATGTTTTATTAACGTCCTTAATCCATCCATTCATCAACAATATAATTGTCTCTGTCGGTCCAACTTTAAAATATTTGTTTGTTTTTTTTCAAGCAAATTAAGGTTTTGAATGAATCCCAGGATACATCTTTTGATTATTTCAGTGTTATGTGACCCAGATAATGTAATAACACAAGTACACAGCCTATGACGTAAACCTCGCCTCTTTATTTTTATAAAACACAACAATAGTTCAACAGTCCTCCCTCTACCAAATGTAGGCTGAAGGGGTTAGAAAAGTCTTTGCTGGATTTTTTCAGCTTATTTGAAAGAATACTGTAAAAAAAAAAAAAAAAAAAACAGCCTGATAGTACGAGAGAGAGAGAGAGAGAGAGGGAGAGGGAGAGGTATAGGTGAGGGAGAGGAGAGAGATCTGGTGTTGAAGTTTCCTCTCCATTACAGACTTGGACTGCCTCTAGGTTTTCAATACATGCAGCATCATGTTTTATGGCGTTGTATCCAGTCTCGCTCCTCTCCCCCCTCTCCCTCTCTCCCCTCCCATCTCTCGTGACTGGTTTCTAAGTAGTTGGTAATGGACCCTTGACACTGTGCGTATGCGCAGGCCTCGCTTAACCTGCACACGCAAACAGATGCAGTCACATGAAACTTAGTGCTGAAAGAGCCGTTCACCACAAGCAAAACAAAACCAGCCAGTTGTGATTTAAGCTATTAGTGTGTGTGTGTGTGTGTGTGTGTGTGTGTGTGTGTGTGTGTGTGTGTGTGTGTGTGTGTGTGTGTGTGTGTGTGTGTGTGTGTGTGTGTGTGTGTGTGTGTGAGACAAAGTGGTACTATGTATAAGTTATATGTCTTCCACTGCAATGCAATATTTTGCACTGGAGAACAATTATACAGTTTCAGTTTTCAAACTAAAGATTTGAATTGAATTCAGTTGAATTGTGTGTGTGTGTGTGTGTGTGTGTGTCCTCCAGTGTACGTGTGTAAGCTGGCAGAAGGGGAGCAGCCACTGTTCCTACGCCTGGTGGCCGGACCCGACGCCGAAACATTCGGCTTTGTCCTCCGAGAACAGCAGACTGGAGAGGTCATGGTAGGTCTCTCTCACTCGCTCGCTCTTGCTCTCACTCTCACTCAGCTAATAACAGAACAGACAATTTTTTACTTTGGCTGCCGCAGCTACAACCAAATGAATTGATGAGATAAGCTGGTACTTTATTTTTCGCAGACGGGAAATTTGGGAATTGAAGACATCTGCAGAAGTAACTGTAGCAACTGGCAATATTCCCGTTTGACAAGTCAGCATGCCACAGTTTTAAGATTGGGAACAGCCACGGTTCCACGATGTTAACCTCTTCAATCCCTCAAGCGTTGAATTATGCTTCCCCCCAAATAACTCGTCCTCCCCCTCTTCTCCCTCGTCCTCCCCCTCTTCTCCCTCGTCCTCCCCCAGTGGGACGCGTTCTCCATCCCGGAGCTCCACAACTTTCTGCGCATCCTGGACAAGGAGGAGCGGGAGCAGGCGGAGACCGTCGCCCGTCGCTACGACAACTACCGCCGGAAACTGCAGGAGGCCCTGAGCGTTGCCCCGGGGGCGCCTTAACTACAAGGATTCAAAACAACAACAACAACAACAACAATAAAACAAAAACTTAATCTTAAACATGACTACTGAAGCCTAGCGGGCTGCCGGACTCTGTTGGCGACGAGGGATTTGCTCACTTAGAAGCTCCCTTTCCATTGGAGGAGAAGGATACTCTTCAAATGTCCAGGAGGAGGAGGTCATCATACTGGAGGTGTGGAATGAAAGCGTATGGATAGAGAGACTACTTACGCCTGAGGTTGATTGCTTTAACTCTCTACGCCGCCACCACCACCCGTCTTCACAGAGGAGATGGATAAACTGGGGTCTAGGTTAGTTCTGCCCTACCCACTGTACTCTTAAAGGAGGTGGAGTCTGGTGGTGGTTGTTGTTGTTGTTGTGGAGGAGGGTACCAGACATTGGTTCAGTCCAAACAGAGGAGGCCTTCATCTACGTGCAACGCACCAAAGAATCACGCTCGCTATTATCACTGTGCCATATTGAGTTGTCTTCTCTGGACCGACTCCATCTCTCGCTCTCTCTCTCGCTCTCTCTCTCTCTCCTCTATTTTCTCTCTTTTTTTTCTCTCTCTCTCTTTTCTCTCTTTTCTCTCTTTTCTCTCTCTCTCTCTCTCTCTCTCTCTCTCTCTCTCTCTCTCTCTCTCTCTTTCTCTTTCTCGCTGTGATGGCTTTATCCCTCTCAACCCCAGCTCTCGGCTGTCTCATAATTTATGCAATCCTTCGTTGTTTGTTGTTGTTTTTTTGTGTTTTCATTTTTATTTGTATTTTTTACCTCCTCCAAACTGAAGGATCCTTGACTCTATCGGTCGATCCGGATGGAAGGATGGTGGATTTTGTTTTTTTAAAATTTTATTTAAGAGTGTCGCATTTCTGTAAATAGTTTTCTGTTAATTTATGTGGGTGAAGATCTTTTTTTTTTTTGTTTTGTTGAATCTTCAAATAGTCTTATTTTAATTTTGAAATCTTAACCCAGGCTTGAGGCAGAGTGCGGACAGTCATGCAGTAGAAAGAGAGCAAAGCGAGTCATCTTCAGAATCCAGTGGAAATGGACGGTCCGCTGATGCTATTTCCGCTGCTGCTGTTGCTATTTAAAACTGGACAGATGTTTAGCCAAATCGTCGCAGGAAGAGGCACACCATGAGAAGGTGGTATCGGCTTGGGAAGTTGAGATGGGGCCAAAAAAGATTGCAATCGCATGCCCAAAGGAAAATCTAGAACCAAATAGACATGGGAGGACTCTCAGCAGGTGGTCAGCTGTAGGCGGTTTAGCGAGATGAGGAATAAGATTAAGTCTCTGTAAGCGGGTTGTTGAAAACATGATTTGTGGCCTGAAGAGTGGCAGGTCTTTGTAGAAGGACATGGTTGAAAAGGTTGTGCCTAAGACGATAAAGGATGTGTTGAATGCAGGAAGGCTCAAAGCCTTCTTGAAGGTGGTCGAATGTAAGAGGTTTATGGTCAGAAATACGGTCCCCATGTCAGAAACGTGTGTTTTTGTATCGAGTCACAAGAAGGTATTGGATGTATGTTGGTATGGATTATGATCAATCTTCTGCCCTCCTCGTGACCTCTGACCTTCACGTGTGCCGCTGTGGGTGAAGGAGAGGGGGGAGGGATGACAGAGTAGGTTCTGGTAGCAGGAAGTTGGTCAAAAGGAAGGAAGGAAGGAAGAAGGAGGTAGGAGAGGAACTTTGGGAAATGGGTATCTGAAAGAAACGAGGCAAGGCGGACAGAAGACTCCTCAGTCTCCTGTGAGACGATCAGCGAGGGTTCAACAAGAGTTAAGAGTTAATGGCCAAAAGCAGTAAACTGAGTAAATGGACCTCTGCTGAGGTATTGGCAAGACCGCATGTAACGGTGTTCTGTTGGCATGGGGGGTAACATGATGGGGTCACCCACATCCCATGAACCAGCGGACTGCATCACCCGTTACTTGGCAACCGCCTCTCAGGGTGCTTGGTTACCGTGTAGGCATGTGTCCTGTGTTGACGTCCACAACAAAGTGTGTCCGACGGGAGGGAGGGAAAAAGGAGTGTGGGTGAGGCGGAGAGATAAGCACTACAGGACTAAAATGACTCATTGTCCATCGCTCCCTGACGCTCACTTCAAAAACGGCTTTTATCTTAACGGCACTGCTCCCATACGCTGGGCTCCCACAATGCCCCAGGGGTGCTGAGGTGCAGTCCGCCCCACCGCCCACTCACGAGATCAGTGAATCATAATGGTCGCGCGCAGGGACGCATTAACGTGCGGCGCCGAACAAACCGGGTGTGGACATAACGCAGCGCAAGAAATCGTATAGAAAAGTTGGCCTCCGAAACAAAGTCGGAAGCTTTAATCCAGTTTAAATGGCTGACCCGTTGCCCTGGTGCTGAATGACGCAGCCGGTGCAGCAGACAGGACAGTAGTACAGCACCGCCACCTGGTGGCCGAAGAGCATAACGACAAGGAGGTCTGTGTCTAAAACCAGGAAGTGAGGACCTGCGAGTTGACCTGTTCTTATATTTTTTTGTTTTTTTGTTTTTTTTTGATTGTATACTGTAACCAAAGATATTTTTTTATAAAATGTGCAGTTTATTAGGCATTGCCGGGAGCAAATTTATTAAATGCCACGTCCTGTTTGGCGGGAGTGGAGTATAGTTCTATAGTATTTTATTTAAAGGGGTTTTCGACCCAAATTTAAACTTAAAATGTCATCTTTTTTTAAACACTGGGTAATAGTATCTATGAAGATTGAAATGGATCTCTTTGTGGGGGAAAACATATTAGGACCGTAAAGCCATGTATATTGTTGGCCTGTATGTTCAACAAGGTTTCTCTATCTCTGAACAGTTATTCAAGCTGTACCAGGTGAACTCGAGGCCCTGGTTTTAACACACTCACACACACACACACACACATGTATGTACACACACGTACACACACACACACACACACACACACACACCAGGGCCTTGTCATAGACCAGTCCTAGTATAGACCTAAAGTATCTCTTGGGCACTTTAACCTTTTTATAATTCAGGGAATATGGATTTTTAGATTTTAATTTTATTTTGTTGTCTCCTTTTTTCTTTCTTTTTTTTTCTTTTTCCCTCTCGTTTTATCGGATGCCTTCGTCGCGTTTTGCCGCCTTACAGCCCAGACGTCTGCAGTCGTCGTCTGATGGATGCTCAATGCTATTGTAGCTCATTGGTGACGCAATCTTGGCCTATACAGTTAAACTCATACTCCCGCTGTGTTAAGTGTAAACTTTGTGTGGATTTTCTTTTTTCTCATTATTATTCTGTTTTGTTCCTCCTCTTTTTTCCCAGTGTGAATTGTCTATTTTATTTTTTAAATGTATGTCTAGATAAGCTTCCACACATATGAGTTGACATTATCCGTAGACTGTGAAATCTGTTTCGTTGCTCCTTAACTCTTTACTCCACAAGTGCATGTGTTGTCTCTGCACAACGCTTACTGTAGAGTAGATACTACTGGCCTATTCGTCACAGGGTAACCGTGGCAACACGCGTGCAAAAGGCATACCTGGGTGTACTTCCTTCCTGAGCGTTAGCGAGGGAACTAGAAAATGTACATAGGTTTTTAATCAAAACATTTTATCAACCATTAAATGACGTGAGACTTGGAAATTCGTTTTAGCACACAAGCGCTCGGCTTCGCACTCGTTCTGCCTCCAGTTAAACATCGTTGGCTTGCCTGTGCATTGACAACATGAAAACATATTGGGCCAGTAGTGCTTGAGAAATAGTTGATGTATGATATCTGCTTTGTTATTCAGAGCATTCTTGTTGTAACGTTCAAAAAGATTAATTATGCGTTTTTCTATATTTTCTATAAAAAAAAGGGACCTGTTACTTTTTTGGGTCCTGAGCCTGGTTTGCCTTAGATTTGTACAATCTTATGTCTCTATTTTGCATGCCCGGATATGTAAGCAGTTATGTCAAATGCCAAAGATCGACTTGTACTTGTTTTAATAGTATTTTGATAGTGTGCAGCACAACAATTGGATAAATTTGACCCTAAAAGTGTCTGGTGTGTTGTAACTCCTGCTCTCACTCTAGCAGTTTTACAAACATTGTAATCCCTGGAAATTCATTATGTCCAATATGTCAACGGGGAGTTTAGGCGTTACTCTTGTAATGCGTGCGGATGGATACACTAAGGTTTTGAGTGAAACGGCTCGGGTTTAGCTCCTTCAGCACGCCTGCGTCGCTCTTCGTCCGCTTACCACACTAGTGCCTTTCAATCTACGACTGGACGAATAGCGGCAGGACCTCAGAGCTGCCCACATACGAATGACCTGCAATGCTTTTACCGTTGCTTTCCTTCGTTCAACTTCTCTTGATAGGCTAATGGTAAACTGATTTATTTTATTTTTATAGGTAATTTTCTTTCTTTTTGAATCATTACCAAATGTGACTTTTATTCTGAAAGGTCGTCTCCATCAATTAAAGTTGAAATTCAAACAAACCAAAGAGTGTGTGTGCAGTTTATTTTTTGCGTACTTTTATTGCTGAACAGAAAACATTGCCAAGAAGTGACATGACATTGTGTTGATTTATAATAATACATGTTTAATATGAATCACATGCTTGTAAAGCTCCTGAAGTTATTTACATGAAGCCATAAATGGTATCAGTCCTCCTTTTTAACAAAATGCTCATCCAGATCCGTGAAATAAAAATGTCCTCAAAAGTAAACCAGTTTAAACTAAACCCATCACTGAGTGAGTGAATAAGTCCCACCTTTTAAAATGAACCCATACATCACACTGGTCTATAGAGGGGCTGAGCTGGGAATGTCGCCAACTGTGATTAGTGAATGAATGAATGAATTTGGCCTGATTCATTCATTAACACATTGATAATTGATTGAAACTCGAAACTAACGCCAGGGGGCGCTGCTGCCCCTCTGAGCTTCAACGAGGTGAACTGGTTGCTCCTCTTACTCCTCCTCCCACCACCCCCACCTCCTCACTTTGACCCCACCATTACAACATACTGAGACCACAGCCTTGCACACACACACACACACACACACACACTCATCCTTCCAGGACGCTCCGCCTCGCACCTCCACGCCCGCCGAGGCGCGTCGTCTCCCGGGTGAAGCCAGACGGCGGCTCGGCTCCGAGCTCCGGAGGATCCGCTCCGTCCTCACGTCTCCATCCCTTATCCCTGGTTGGAGCCGCTGGAGGTGATGTAAGTGCTTTTTTAACATGATGGCGTCCGGTGAGGCTTCATTGTAGTTTAATTAAATTTAACTCGAGGTGCAGGGCGCGTGTTTAACAATGTCTTTATTTCTCAGCGTATCGGAGAAGACCAATTAACCAATTATAGACCGAGCCCCAGGTTCCGGTGTGGGCCCATGGGACGGGGTGTTTGGGTTCATGATGTGCTCACAAAGTGCATGCATGGCATAACTTCTACACACACAATAACTTTCCAGGAGAGAGAGAGAGAGAGACACACACACACACACACACACACACACACACACACACACACAGTTGCATAGTCCTCTCTTCTGTATGAGACCAGATGGTGATGCCAAAGTTCACAGGGTCAGGCCTGACAGCTCACCAAAACAACACAGCCCTGACTTATTACCGCATGCCAATTCATCTAGTGAAGAATAACATCACATAACAAGCAGCCCGGGTGATAAAGTTTACTAAAACCATACGTTAATATTTCAAAACACTGCAGGCGTAGCTCCCCAGGGTGGCGGTGCCGGCCTCCAATGTATATGAATAATGCTTAGCTGAGATCAACATCAGGGCCGGGGAACTGGGGGATATGTCTTCGTGTTTATCAAAGGTGATATCTAACATGTGTTGCTCATCGTCTTAAGTATGTATACCTTTTGTATGTATACCTTTTTTGAAGTACTCAAATTCAGCAAAATCTATCTAAATCCATCTCATGGTTCTGACCCGCACCCATAGAGACGAAACTAGTGAAATATCTTACTGTCCATGCCGGTGCGTTAGCAGACATTAAGATGTGCCCCACAATATGAATCCCCGAAAATAATATTAATAATAATGACTTCTTTTTTTTACATGGCGCCTTTCAAAACATAGTTACAAAGCGCTTCATAGACGGTGTCTATAGTTAAAACAGTAAAAGAAAGCGGTGTTGCACAGTGCATTTATACAGCAGTATAATATAACTGGTGAAGCAAAACACAATACATCGAATAAACACTATCAGCTGCTATAAGCTATAAGCTTTTATAGAAAAATAAGTTTTCAGGCGAGATTTAAAAAATGGACAGTGAAGTTGCTCGCTCCTCAGGGCTTTCCATAAAAGAGGGGCCCTTACTGCGAGAGCCCGGTCGCCCTTTTGACCGATACGAGGGCCCCGGCTGGCGAGCTCAGATGACGTGCGTCAGGGTCACGTAGGTCAGATACGAGTCAGATGTGACAGCGATGCGTCTCCTCTTCTTCCTCTTCTGCAGGTTGGGCAAAGCTGCGTTTGTGGTGGCTCTCGGCGCCGTGGCGGTAGCGGTCTACCTCCTGCCCTCCCCCCATCGACCCCAAACCACACGTGTGAGTACCGCCGTATCGCTTGATGGAAGCTGGAAGTTAGGGGCAGAGCTACATGTGTAGCCACGCCTCCCGCCATGAACCGCGCAAAAAAAGCGAGGCATTGGTTATTGGCGAGAGAGAGAGAGGGGGCGGGGACTTAGGCGGAAATGGTGGAAATCCTTCACAGGCAGCAGGTTCCCTTTCTCATCTCGGTGGTTTGTTTGTTTTGTCCTGCTGTTTGTTTGCCCGCAGGTTGAAGGGCCCCCCACCGGCCCTCGAGGGGCCCTTGGCCGTTAACACCCGCCTGCAGGAGGGCCGCAGACTTTTCATCGGGAAACTTCATGGACCAGAATCCTTCACTGCTGATCAGGATGGTGAGACAAAGAGAGAGAGAGAGAGAGTTTGTCTGTTTTATTTAATCATCCATGTTTGTCCCCTTGGAGGTCAAAGTCCTTTGTGATTAATGGTGGAACGAATGAACGGATGAACCTTCAAAACAGATAACTTGGCAGGGAAAACAAGAAAGGGAAAAAAAAAATCAATATTGTGCAAGTTGGAAGGGGAGAAAGGTGAAAGATCGAGCGACTGGGATGGAAAAGGTTATTTTCGTGTGAATAAAGTGGTCCACCCATGATGAGCCGTTGGGGTCTTCCTCTGGATTCGAGCGTCGCCGCCACCCTGGCCGTCTCCCACCCCGACGCTGCGCTCAAAGTTCAAACCGTTTTCAACTTTGACCCGGTTTAACGTCCCAACGCTTCGCCGGACGGTCGCTCGTCGAGCGTTTTCCCGCTTCAGAGTGTGTGTAGAGTGTCTCTCAAGAGCCCCGCTTCCTGAGACTCATTATGCCCCAGTGCCTCTCGGACCCAAGGGGCCCACTTCACACGTCTTCTTCATGTAAAGCCCTCTGCTGTCGACGAGCGTGGGGGGGAGAAGTGGATAATTCACTCAAATGATTGAGTGAATTTGCAATTCCCATCGGCTCCACAAAAGACTCTCTGTCACAAAGAGTCACTCTGATTCCAGAGAGGAAGTCCCAAGTCCTTGTGGTGGTTTGAATATTAATCCGAACCTTTTGAATTCCTATCAAATTGCATATTATCGGCGTGAAAAGGTCGGTCGTCCTAGGGCCTTCAATTCATCAGAACAGCCGCTTGTCGATCCGTCTGTCTCTATGCGCGTCCGTCTGTCCTATCTGCCTGTCTGTCCGAAAACATTTGACGTCGTTTGAATGCCTGTTTGTCTGAAGCTTGGAGGTTATTTCGCCTCGACATCTTTTTATAAAAGGTTTTTGTCGTCAAAACCCTCAATATCTGTCTGGCTGCCTTCCTTGTCTGTCTGTCTCTCTGCCTTCCTGTCTGTCTGTCTGTCTGTCTGTCTGTCTGTCTGTCAGGTAATGTGTACACGGGTACGGTGGACGGAAAGCTGTGGAGAATTGGCCCGGACGACACGCTCACCCTGATCACCCAGATGGGCCAGGACATACCTGAATGTGGTGAGGAGAGTGTGTGTGTGTGTGTGTGTGTGTGCGTGTGTGTGTGTGGGTGTGGGTGTGGGCGTGGGTGTGGGCGTGTCCAAAGGGAAGAAACCTTGAGAAGGAACACAGAAGATGAATGTTCTCCTTCTAGGGATGGTTAGGGGTGCAGTCATGGGCAGATATATAATAGTAGTAAAAATAGTAGTAGTAGTAAAAAGTAGTAAAAGTGTGTGTGTGTGTGTGTGTGTGTGTGTGTGTGTGTGTGTGTGTGTGTGTGTGTGTGTGTGTGTGTGTGTGTGTGTGTGTGTGTGTGTGTGTGTGTGTGTGTGTGTGTGTGTGTTCGGCAGGCAGCAGTACGGACTATGAGCCGGTGTGCGGTCGTCCCCACGGCGTGCGGTTGGACCGGCGCGGTCAGCTGATCGTGGCGGACTCGTACCTGGGACTGCACAGCGTCCACCCGCAGACCGGACACAAGACTCTCCTCCTGGCCAACTCTCAAGGTGTGTGTGTGTGTGTGTGCGTGGGGAAAGCGTTGACCTTCTCGGAGGTCAACGTCTGAAGGTCGCCCCATCATTACCTCAAGGTCATCCATCTTGGCCTTTTTATAGTAGTGTCTCGTTATTGGACGTGTTGTTCTTTGTATGTGTTGTTATTTTTGATGTTCAAATCTCGGAAGTCCTTGTCGTATGCGGTATGTGTTTTAGTTGTTAAGTTTTATCATTTCATATCAAACAAAGCAGCAACTCCAACTGTGAGAATGTGAATGAAGACTTGTGTTTTTTATAAAGTTGCCTCAACTCATTATAAGTTGAAAGAGTTGAACCCTGATCCTTGTCAGGTCAACTGTTGGTTGAGTTCAAAGTCTTCAATGGTTTCATTTACATTTACAGCATTTAGCAGACGCTTTTGTCCAAAGCGACTTACAATAAGTATGTTTGTCAGTAAAACAGTAAAAACAATATATCACTGTCGGTACAGCAAGGATGTCTTTTAATCAGACAACAGAACTTAACGGGGGGAAACAAGAAATGTACCACGTATGAGTTAGATGTTCACTCCTGCGTTGTCCCTCCCTGTGTGTGTGTGTCTCCTCACTCTGGGCCCTCAGGAGCTGACGGCCGGCCCTTCGCCTTCCTCAACGGTCTGGAGATCTCGTCCCAGACCGGCGTCGTCTATTTCACCGACTCCTCCAGCCGCTGGGGCCGCCGCCACGTCAAACTGGAGGTGAGAACGCATACACATTGTTTTCAGGTGGAGGAATGGAGCAGTGGTCTTTTATCTGTTTATATCTGTTATATCCGTGTCATGTTCGTTGTCCTGGTGCTGGCCGTTACGTTTCCATGGTAATGGACAATTAAGTACAATCTAATCTTGATCAGTGGATGATCAACATGATCAAGACGGTTCCCCCAAGAGGGAAGGAAGAGATAAGAGATCAGTTGAAAAATAGGTTCTGCACTTTAGTTCATCACAAGGTTGCCCCTTTGTGGAGCACGTCTAACGCACTCAAGATGAGGAAGGAGGTTATTTTTCTCCCTCCAGGGAGTGGAAGGAGTACAAGAGTACAAAGGGGAGGCCTATAGTCCCGTTGCCCCGGCAACTTTGTGCCTCACACACACACACACACACACACAAGTCCGCTTCAGCCAGTTCATCAGGGCCCTTTTCACTGGGGGACAGAAACCATTCATGGGCTGTTCAGTTCAAACGACGGCGCTAGTGAGTAGCACATGTATATGAATGGTCATGGAAATACAGTATATATCTAATAATATCGCAAATGATATAACCGCCTTTAATTATTAGCTCCCTTCCTCCTCTCCAATTGAAAGGTGTTTTAAGTTAGTTAGCATTCGCATTGCCACTGTAGCCATGAAGTGTGAGACCCTATTATTGTGCAGATTCCTTTAATGTCCACTTCCCCCCCATAGCGTATTGCAAATGAACTTGGCCTCTCCCGCCATGGCCAATCCTTAACGGTCTCCACATGGTCGCTCCCCTCACCGTTGTTTTGTTAATATCAGACCTAAATCCACCGATGGGAACGGTTCCCTATTAGAATCGGCTACACCCGTTCTCTCTCTGAAGATGCTTGGTTCATACTCCCAGTGTGTCCTCCCATGATCAGGCTCCATTAAAGCCTCCTACCCACTAACCCTTGTCCTGACGATGAGTCCTGCCTTGGTGGTCCACGCTAGACGACCGGGTGACATGTGGGGGGTACAGACAGGAAGACGCCGCTATCCCATCATCTGTTTAACTGTAGCCTAACGCCGTGCAGGTGATAGAGTTGAACAGCCTGGGCCGCCTGCTGACCTACGACCCGGAGAGTGGGCAGGTGGAGGTGCTGCTGGACTCCCTCTTCATGCCCAACGGAGTGGCGCTGTCCCCCGACGAGGACTTCCTGCTGCTGGCCGAGACCAGCGTCGGACGCATCCTCCGGTACACACGCATGCATACTCCTATGTATACATATGCATGCATGCTAGGGAGAAATGTGTGTTGTCGATTTTCTGCACGCGTGTGTGTGTGTGTGTGTGTGTGTGTGTGTGTGATTCATGAAACTACACTGCACTGTTTTTTTTTTTTAAGAAAGGTCTTTTTTTTTGTTGCAGTTGCTCCAAATATTTATTGATTGTTTTGATTTTTAAACATAAATGTAATTCGCATTTAATTCAAATGTAATTCAGACCTTTTTTAAAATAAAAAAAAAAGACCACAAAATCCTGAACAGGTTTATTATTTTCCCCCCCCAAGGTATTGGCTGAAGGGCCCCCAAGGCGGGCACCAAGGAGGTGGTCCTCGACAACATGATCGGTTACCCTGACAACATCCGCCTCAGTGCGCGCGGCGACAGCTTCCTGGTGGGCATCACCACGCCGCGCTTCCAGAAGCTTCTCCCCCCGTTCCTGGACATGATCGCGCCGTACCCGGCGGTGAAGCGCTTCCTCGCTAAGGTCAGTGTCGCCGGTGACCTGTTCCCCATTACCATATTTATAAGTATCGTAGTACGCGCAGAACTGGGATATTTACATTTACATTTAGGGCATTAAGCAGACACTTTGGTGTAAAGAGACTTAATAATAATAATAATAATAATAATAATAAGTACATTTGTCAGTAGAAAGTAAAACATTATGTAAGATGCTATACGATGCTAAGTGCTATTTAATGGCCAGGATGTACGAACATACAATAAGTAATAAGTGCAGAAGAGATTTATATCGGAAAGAAGTCCAAATTAGTAGTGAAGGATTTGAAAATGGGTATTTAGAAATAGAAATTGTTTCACAAATGTATACACAAGCTGTATATTGAAAACATTTTATTTTAACATTTTTATTTAACGTTTTTATTTGAATGTGAGCAGCATCAAAGACCATCTTCTGTCATAATAATCTACAGTAGGCTAATATTAGAGTAGTTATTACAAAATGCCTTCAGTTCCAATAGTTCCAGTTAGACAGAGGGAAGGAAACATGGGGCATTGTTCGAAGTACGCCGTTTGATTTAAAAGTGTGAAATTAGATGGGACAAGGTCAATCCCACTCCCCCACACACACACACACACACACACACACACACACACACACACACACACACACACACACACACACACACACACACACACACACACACACACACACACACACACACACACACACACACACACACACACACACACACACACACACACACACACACACACACACACACACACACACACACACTCGCTCTCTGAAAGGATTGAACTCTGTGTGAACCCTGGCCTGGAAGGAAGCTGTCATGATTGGTTACGAGTGTTCAGTGACGTCATCCTTGTGTCGTTAAGGTTGCCTTGGAAACAAAGTACTGTTTCATGTTAATATTATTATTTTGAGTATAATACTTCATAATCAATTATCAGTTTAGTAGGGAAATTACCCCTAACTGACCAGACTTAACTTAGCCATCAGGGGTTTACAACAGATTTGAGTCCATTCTTTTATATTGTTTTCATATCAGATATTTTGAATGCTAATTATTTTGCTTGGTTGAAATGAACCGAAACCACGCTGGCGTTGGCACTCCATGGCATGATTGGTTGGCCAAAGTTTTAGGGGTGTGGTCATGGCTTGGCTCAAGACTAGCGAGACACACACACACACACACACACACACACACACACACACACACACACACACACACACACACACACACACACACACACACACACACACACACACACACACACACACACACACACACACACACACACACACACACACACACACACACACACACACACACACACGAGAATTATAGCATCAAATGTTATAATTCCCCCCCCCCAGGTGGTCCCGCTGAGCTGGTACAACGCTCTGCTTCCCCGCCACGCTCTGGTTCTGGTGCTGGCGCTGGACGGACGGCTGCAGGGCTCGCTGCACGACCCCGACGGCACGGTGACCCAGGCGGTCAGCGACGTCTTCCAGGACCCCCACAGCGGGCGGACCTACCTGGGGAGCACCGACCAGCCCTACCTGGCCGTGCTGGAGGAGTGGCACAGCTGAGCGGGAAGAAAAACAAACTCCCACCTGGAAGAAAGGAGAAGAAGAAGAGGACCAGGAAGTGGATGGATAACCCGCCAATATCCTGGAATTAGTTCGAGTAGTCGTTTGGTTTGGGCTGACCGGCTCCTGGGATTGAAGTGGTTATTGGAGTACAATTTCATTTTAGATGGACACACTTTTTCTTTTCTTTATCGTTTTTAAGAGCGACTTGTACAGTATATACAGGGATATAGTGTCTCTCTTATCGTGCATACTTAAACTTAATCCTGTGACATTTTAGATGTGACATAATCTACATACCTCAACAGTAAATATACAATATGTATGTTTAAAAAAAAAAGTTTTTAGCTGTCCTATTTACTTGTAAAAGCGAAATGTGGAGAATAACAGTAAGAGAACATAACAGTAGACGGGTGTGAGTACAATTTGCCAAAATATTGCTGGTGCTCAAAAAAAAACCTGTCAAGACTGGACTGCGTGCTCTAGAGACAGATATCTCGGTAGCTATGTTAATAACATTTGAATGTATTATCCGAAAAGTCAGTTTAAAAGCTTTTAATTCATTTTAATGTGGCGTGCTGTACTTAATGTAGGTTGTTCTTGTTCGCAAGATCAGAAAACTTCTAAACCCCTCCATTCTGATTTACAGTAAGTTTATTTACATTTGACCCTTTTTAATGAAAACTGTATTTATTGATTAACCCTAACAGGAAATACATTTTTTGTGCTACTTAACTATTTGCCGTCTTGGATTTTTGTTGGTTAGGCATCATTTTCTATCATGCGTGTGCCAGTGGCTCCCACCTGCAATAATACATCGTAATTCACAATACGACCCGTTACTAAAAAAAATATTTAATATGTACTTGTGGCATCTCAATTCGGCATCTTTCCTATGGAAAATGTTAATTTGAATTAATAAAGTAATTAACCAAAGAATGATTTCAGCCTGCACAGCACAGCACCAAAATCACAATATAAAAGTTTAATCGTCACCAATATACAAAGTTCTGTAACATCTGTACACAGATCTTGAAAATAATTACCCAAAATATCCTTGAAAAAACACCGCCTCCATGTTTCCAAAAGGTAAAATAGTACGGCCCTAGTAATCAAAGAATATCGCTGTGTAGCTGTTATACAAAAAAGAAGTGACATTTAAAACGTCACTCATTTTAAAAACCATTGATAAGTGTGATGGGTACGACAAATAACGTTTTTTACGCAAGAAACAGAATTGAGTCTGTGGAAAAACAGCTTATCCTCGGCTTCTTGTTCGGCAAGAAAAATTCATGACTTCGAACCAGTTTTCATGTAGCGCCTGAAATAGAAAAATACCGGGCCACTCCAGAAAACCATTGGTCAGATTGAAGTTAAGTGTTTGTGTGTGTTAGTCCTCCAAGGCGAAGTCGTACGGCTGGAAGGCCTCCCTCAGCTTCGCGCTGCACTGCTCCTCCTCCTCACGCGTCTGCTTGCACTCCTTCCAGTCGGCCCTCGTGGGGACGTTGAGCAGGGCCTCGCTGGCCAGCACCTCCCTGGAACACACACACACACACACACACACACACACACACACACACACACACACACACACACACACACACACACACACACACACACACACACACACACACACACACACACACACACACACACTTTAAAAAAAAATGCTGACACCATTTCCACTGTATCTTTTTTTTATTTAACCAAAATATCATAAAATATCAAAAAGAATTCAACAAGTATCGTATACATCTTACCTCCCAAACTGCAGGGGGAAGTGTTTCTGGATGCGGTAGAAGAGCTTCTCTCCAGTGTCCAGCTCCACGTAGAAGTACGGTGTCCCCGGTGGCGCAATCTGAACCAAACACAAAGTATGTGGAAAAATGTACGCTTTTTGTGGAAACTTGCGCATGTCTTAAAAGAGCCCCTAATGGTTGAAATGTACCATAATTGTCTGAGGTGGGTTCTGATTGGTGGAGGTGTGTGTATGTGGGGGGGGGGGGGGTACCTGCTTGAGGTCGGTGTGTTCGGGGATCTCCATCAGCTCCATCTGCTGCTCCTGGGCCTGGACCATGAAGGCCTCCTTGATGTCCTCAGTGGAGCACTTATCCAGCGGTACTGGCACCACCTGAACAGACACAGAACAGCAATCTCTCCATCTGTAACTGGAGGTATAACCCCGGCTCTCTCAACCTGTAACTGGAGGTATAACTCCGGCTCTCTCCATCTGTAACTGGAGGTATAACCCCGGCTCTCTCTACCTGTAACTGGAGGTATAACCCTGGCTATCTCAACCTGTAACTGGAGGTATAACTCCAGCTCTCTCCATCTGTAACTGGAGGTATAACCCCGGCTATCTCAACCTGTAACTGGAGGTATAACCCCAGCTCTCTCCATCTGTAACTGGAGGTATAACCCTGGCTATCTCAACCTGTAACTGGAGGTATAACCCCGGCTCTCTCTACCTGTAACTGGAGGTATAACCCCAGCTCTCTATCTGTAACTGGAGGTATAACTCCGGCTCTCTCCATCTGTAACTGGAGGTATAACCCTGGCTATCTCAACCTGTAACTGGAGGTATAACCCCGGCTCTCTCTACCTGTAACTGGAGGTATAACCCCGGCTCTCTCTACCTGTAACTGGAGGTATAACCCCGGCTCTCTCTACCTGTAACTGGAGGTATAACCCCGGCTCTCTCTACCTGTAACTGGAGGTATAACCCCGGCTCTCTCTACCTGTAACTGGAGGTATAACCCCGGCTCTCTCTACCTGTAACTGGAGGTGCTGGCTGCGGTAGTTCCTCTCGAAGGAGACGCAGCGCTCGCCCCGGCTCTTGTAGAACTTGTGCAGGGCGGCCTTGTACTTCTCCATCTCCTCCACCACCTCGGAGGCCAGCTCCACCACGGACTGGTAATGGCCGATGGGCAGCACCAGTACATGATATGGGGTCAGGCCGCCCTTGGCCAGTGCTAAGTAACACTGAGGGGCGCGTGCAACAGAAAAACAACGGCGTGCATGTGTGTTAAAAGAGAAACAAAGCACAAGTAACTATGAGACATTGCAGACCAAACAAACTGCTGCTAATAGAATGGATAAGTTAAGTGACTATATGAAACATTAAACCTGCATTATGTAACTTTTCTACCGCAGCTATTTTACAAAGTTTCTCAAGAATAAAATGTGCACATCCACGAGTCAATCCGCCCATGACATTTTCTCAATACATTTTTTCTCCCCCAACCGTGGGAGAAAAAATGTCTGAAAATGACATAGCTTTAACTGTCACTACAACTGAAGCCACTAAATAATTTAATGACTAAAGAAACTGTTGCTTATACAATGGTCCCAAATTGAGCTTTTGTGTGAGAGAGAAGAAAAGGAAATACTCACGTGTGTTCCTATGCTGACGACCAAGTGCTTCTCCACCTGAGGACTAGCCAGACAGAACCAACAGGGCCCGGTGGGCTGAGCTGGAGACGGAGCAAGAGGAGAAACTAAACACACTGGGACCGAGTGAGTGACTAACCCTAACCCTGATTGAATGAGCGAGAGAGCAGTTTAAACAATGGATAGAGCTAAACGGGTTAGATAGAGGTAGAGCTAGAGCATCATAACAGCAGATGTGAGCGGAGCCAGACTCACGTGGTCTGCGCGGCTGCCTGGGCTGCATGTGGTGCTGCCCGTCTCCGTCACCCGGGGCCCCCCCTGGCCCCCCTGGCCCCGCCTCTCCCCGTCCCAGGGGGGGTGGTCCCCGTCGGAGGGCCGCTTCCTGCCCTGGCCCCCGCCCCCCGCTGCGCCCGCCGCGCCCCCCTCTGCTCAGGTCAAAGAAGAACTGTGAGGCGGGCTCCTTGAGGGGAAGACAACAGTTCACATTACATTTCACATTACACACGAGACAGAAATTCTTCGACAGTAGACTTGGTCCTAAAAATGCTATAGCAGAACTTGTGGGGGGGGGAGACGGCACAGAGCCGAAAACTTCAAGGGGCGGAGCTATGCCTTGTTTCCTGTTTCCGGAAACAGCGATGCTGCCACCTCCCTTCATACACACACACACACACACCTCCTCGGCGGGATCGAACCCCGTTCTGTCACGTTGTGTCTTGTCCTTCCCGCTGCGTCTGTAGGGATTCTCCGTCACGTCCTGCGGCTGCTTGACCAGCTCCGATGGATCCATGCTCTTCATGGGGACTATGTTGAAGGCGTACAGGTACTGGAGACAGCAGGGACAGACGGCAGAACAGAGCTGTTGTATTGATGCGTAGAAATGTATATTTCCAGCAATTTCATATATCTTTTTTGAAAAGGTCCATCTGCTACTTTCTTTCCCAAGAACACAGATTTAACTAAACAATTGCAGCTTCTGTTTTTATTGTAACCGATAAGGATTATCGAAACCAATGTTATGCATTTAGAGAAAAATTGAAGGAGACTTTTATTTCATGATGAAAAGTTTTCTGCTCCTCACAAACACACCTTCTTCTTGGCAGGGTTGTTGACCGAAGCCAGGGCAATGAAGCGGCTGACATGCTGTGCATTCTCCTGCAAGACCATGTGGTTCCTGGAAGATGTAATGACACCCACACACACACACACACATCACTATACTTGTGAGGACACACACGTATCACTATACTTGTGAGGACATAACAGAGAGTGCCTGTCATCAGAGTGAGAGAGCTGCCTACCTGTAGGGAAGTCTTTCATAGTGAGCGCCCTCTATCGCCGCAAAATGGTACCGCGGCTTCAGCTTGTCCGCCAGGCTGGCGATGGACGCTGCACCGCAGAACTTGGTGTTCACTTCCTAGTGCACAAAATAAGTCAGTTAGAAAGCAAACACTTTTTCTAACTGACATGCTGTTGATTGCAAAACACCTTTAAAGTGACAACGTGTAAGATTTACGCCTCTATTAGTTGCAAGCATTTACTTGGCAGGATTTAAAACACAACTACAATATGGAAACCGCTTTTGTCTTAACCTGTCCCAACCCACTTAGCGGCAGCCAAAGCCGACACACACACTCAGCTGTGACAGTTCATCCTTTCTCTCCACCTCTCCAATTGGCCCAGGTGAAGTCGCTGGGCATGTAGTTAGCGCTGCCAAAGCAAGAGCGCAACTAGTGCAGTGTGGTATTTCATACACAGGGGAAGGAAGCCCCCTGGAGGAACTACAAGTAAAGTTACTCCAGCCTGGAGTCAAACCTAAAAATACAATATATAAGGTATAGGTTGAAATTCTATTAAAGGGATTGCTGCTATTTGTAGCCATCAGCATGATGTAGATAGATTTATAGACAGATATATCTCTAGATCATTTTACTTTACATTAGTAAATCTTACACATTGCCACTTTAAAAACAGCTGTAGAGAATGCTAGAGAACAACAACAACAACAACATGAAGCCCTTACTGGGTTGTTTCCGTACTGCCACACCCCCCGGGGCCACTGTGACGTCAGCAGTATGTCCACGCCTCGAAACTTGGAGTTGTTGACCAGCGGGGCCACCAGGGCCGACAGGTCCTTGGGCGTGAAGCAGTGGGCGGGGGCCGGTTCCTGTAGGGCCTCGCGCCCCGCTGACGTAGGCGATCTGGAGGCCCGACGCTCCCGTGAACACGCCGCGACGACCTGAGGGGAACAATTATCCACCTCATCATACAAAAGAGACATACAGCAAATATTTGGTTCTGTTCCAGAAAACACTTGTTTACTATTGAGCTTTACCAACAAAAATGGATACTGCTATACTGAATGATTTTGTAACATCGAGTGGTTGAAATGAATCCATTATATGTGACCTAGCAGTTTCGGTTGTTTTCATTTGTCCATTGACCCTTCAACATCAAAAGAAGTATCTCCTATTATTTCTCATTTGTTCTAGGAATAGGAATTATGATAAAGTGAGAAAAAGCCTCAAAATAAAAGACTACAGCCTGCTGCACCAGTGGCTCACCCAGGTAGGTGATGTTTTCCGGCCAGCTCACAGCCATCTGCGCTGGGGAAGTTCTTCACCGTCTCTTGGCTGGCCGCTCCCAGGATGCAGGTGTGAATGGGAGCTGAACAGGATTAAAATAACAGACAGAAAGGATGCATGCATCGTCAATTAAAGACATTTAAGAGGGGTGAACTACTTTCTTTGAAGCTTCAAGTCATCTTTTTACAATAAGAAATCAGGACACAATTGACCCAATATTTTGTCTATGTCACTTATACAAATATTCGTATAGTATTTACGTATATGATAGCATTGTAATTACACACCTTTCTTGGCTCCGGTTTTGTATTCTTGCCACTCTGCCTCCGCCTCTGCCGTCTTTCCAAAGAACTCTCCCACGCACAGCAGCAGCTGCAAACACACAGCAGGACGTTTAGCTCAACCAACCACCTCACACACGGGCCAGAATGACTTCATGCAGGTTCCCTCTTTACGCTGGGGGCCCTTGAGTGACCAGGGGCCCCACTGCTTTTGGCCAGATTCAAGTCACCCTAGCTTTAGTGGTGGCCACCTACAACTACAACGCAGTCTTGTGATTGGTGAGCATGTTGAATCGGTTTGCCCCAGGGCCGGTGAACATTTACATCATACAAGATTCATTTTGTGCAATCTTGAATTCTGCTGATCTATTTCATGATTGCCTCGGATGCAATTAAGAGCTCAATTAAGTGTCAATGTGACGTTGCTTTTATCCAGGGGACGTGTGAGGCGCCAACACAGAATGTATAACGTTAAAAAAGACACGTTTTAATGTCCGTTACAACCGACTCACGTCAAACTGTCCACTCTTCTTCTGGATGGTCCGTACTCGGTTGAACACAGCGGCCAGTCTGCCTTCAACGTCCCCACACGTCAGGCTGGAGAGACACACACACACACACACACACACCCCGGTTTGCACAAATGCCAGTGACCATGGTTGAGATTCGGATCCATTTATAATTGATAACATATACACGTGTACGATATATGTCCGAATAATGAATAGCAACGATGCTCTATTTGGGGTGAACAATTTAAGAAGATGAACACGGAGCCGACGGAGATCGTGGGACAATATGTACATGAACAGTTAACTATATTAATGTCTTACATGGACAACACTTACACTCTTAAAGTTTGATCTCCCATGTTGCAGAACTAGAGCAGTAATTTTGGAAATTCGCAACCTGCCCGTCGGTAATAGTCGTCCCGCTCTTGTGAAAGGCGGAACTATGTTCACAGTTGGATATATATACGCCACAACAAACACACATTTAGATAAAAACTTAGAAACGTGTTATTATACAAAAACGGTCCCATTCTGACTCAGTGTATGCGTTAGTATCAGTATTAGTAGTAGTAGTATATAATATAAACCATAGTAAATAACATTTAACGAGGTTTCCACACGGGCACTTTTAAGCGAGGAACATGTCGGTTGCCAGGTTACAGTCAGCCTTATATATGCGCTCTATTTTGCCTTCGACGTGTTTATTCATCTAAAAAAAAACGTTTATCTACGCCATCCCACGCCATTAATAACGAAAATAGTCTCCCTAAACCCGGACGGCCAAAAAAAAAACACGTTTATTTTATTTTATTATTGTTTTAACACTTCAGTTCGTCCGCTCCTTATCTGGCAACCCGCTGGCCTCCAGACGGCCTAGCCTCCATCCTGGCATTTGCCTCCATCCTGGTCCCCTCCAAGTCCCCGGACCAAAAACAGGAAGTAAGTACTAGTCACATCCAAACTAAAGAAAACCCACTTTGTGTGTTGGTTCTGGAGCCGGGTGGGGGGCGTTAGGCTGGGGGGTGGGGGTGTGGTGGTGGAGGAGCAGCTCTCACCGCGACGACGAGCTGCTCCACAGCCGTCCTGCTCGCCTTAAAGCATCACCTGGTGCGATAACATGGCGGCGCGGGTTTTTTTTGTGTTGTTGTTGTTCGGTCTGCGTTTGCACGCGCTGAGCTGGCTGGTGTGTGTGTGTGTGTGTGTGTGTGTGTGTGTGTGTGTGTGTGTGGTGGGTAGGGCGCACGGACAATGTGTGTGTGTGTGTGTGTGTTTTCTGTGTGTGTGTGTTTTTTTTCTGTGTGTGTGTGTGTGTGTGTGTGTGTGGGGGGGGGGGTCGCTGAGACGTGCTGCGACGTACCTGTTTCATGGTCGCTCATGGTTTTATGCATTTCTACATCCATGTAACATTACATGACACGTCAGGATGTATGATGTATAACAATAAAAAACAAAAAAGCTATACCCCCCACCCCTGTCCATCGGGCAATGGCCATTTGTGTGATTGCAAATCAATAATAATAATAATAATAATTAATAATAATTATAATAACTTCCATGTAGGTAACACGATATTATTCCATACTGCCGTCGTGAATACCTGCTGATAATACAATAGTTTTCTGTGTGTTTGTGATCTTTCATCAAATGTATGTATTCACTGTTTTAAAAGTGTAAAGTTTAAAAGTTATTGCTGTCTAAAAAATATAATAAATAATAATAATACTCAATATACTAAATAATAATATTTTGCCAAAACACAGACAGCCACTCGCATTGTATTGACATCAGCATCAGCATCAACATGGTTAATAAATGCAGTTAGCCTACATGATGAGCTCATTGTCAGATGTTCAACCACCAGGCTATTTGTGGGCGTCCCTGGCTCGGTGTCATTACCTCATCTTAACATAGTGTGTGTGTGTGTGGGGGGGGGGGGGGGGGGGCGGGAAATCCCCTGCTGTTGCTTAAAAAACAGGACACCATGTCAACAGCTCATGATGATGATGTCATCATCACTTAGATTTTCTTTTCTTCTCTCTGTGTCGCTAGGTAAACTATGAGCGCGGGGGCGGAGGAAGAGGAGGCCATCACGCTAGAGACGGTCGTCTCTGTCACGCTCACCCGGGACAGCGATGGGAGCCTCATACTGCACTGCCCCCCGACTGGTGCGATTAACCACACACGCACGCACACACACATACACATACATACACTACACACACACCCGCTTCATTTTCATGATCTTTTACAGGTTTCATTCTTTCCATAATAAAGTAGCACTAAGGCTAAATTTAACCTTACATTACTTTGAATCGAGTCTGACTGCTAGAATGATTTGTTGGACAGTAAATGCGTAATTAAAATAATGATGATGATGATGATGATGATGATCTATTGGGCACGCTTGACTTAGCTTGTCCTCACTTCAGATTACGTAGACATAATGTGTGTGTGTAGTGTGTGTGTGTGTGTGTGGTGTATAGACGAGTCTCCTGAGCCTGTTCAGAAGAAGATACGCCCTGACCACAGACGAGCAGCCGGACTCTGAGGGAGCACAGTTCACCAGTGATCAACCAGCCTTGTGAGAAAACCACATGTGTTCAATAACCTTTATGATTATGTTTTCATGGGAGTTGTACAGACGGTCCTGTCACTAGACATGGCAACATCATTTTCATTGTGCTGCATATGTTTTAAGAACCAGATTAATAGGGGTTTAAGCAGGAACGTTTCAATTCTTCTGGTCATCAACCGTTTAATGAGACTTTTTTTCCAATTGGCTGAAGGATACAAACAATAACATATCTAATCTCTGTCTCTGTCTCTTCCATCCCAAGTGTCAAGAATGATGAAAGTTTTGAGTTGACCATGACTGCCACGGCGGACAGTGACCTCACAGAGGAGAGCGTGGCGCAGATACAGGTACTTGGTAGCTAACGGCTAAGCCAAGTAGCTTTGGCTAATTAGCCTAACCTAGCCAAAGCTACTCATATTTCCCTCTTGTGTGTGTGTGTGTGTGTGTGTTCAGATCTTGCAGGTGGATGCAGAGTCTCTCTCTCCCCAGCAGAAGAGTAGCGACGATGTCTCCCCCGTCAGCCAGGCCTGGTTCACCACGAAGGAGGACAAAGACACACTGGCCAATAAGGGTACGCACGACACGCACGCCGCTTTGTGGTTTTCCGTGCCTTCTTAAGGCATCTTGTGTGCTTTGCCCGCTCCGCTGTCCTCACCACCCTCTGGAGGGCCTCGCCAATCAGCAGCGGAGCAGCAGCTGCTACCAGCGACGCAGCCAGAGGGGATGCTCTCGACGGTGCACCTAAACTAACTGTGTGTGTGTGTGTGTTGTGCAGCCACACTGGAAGCAGGGCATGT
>JAOPHQ010000450.1:0-10000 GCA_030340625.1 Merluccius polli
TTAGTGAACGGGATGAACTAGAGACCAGAGGCTTAGTGAACGGGATGAACTAGAGACCAGAGGCTTAGTGAACGGGATGAACTAGAGACCAGAGGCCTTAGTGAACGGGATGAACTAGAGACAGAGGCCTTAGTGAACAGGATGAACTAGAGACCAGAGGCCTTAGTGAACAGGATTGAACTAGAGACCAGAGGCCTTAGTGAACGGGATGAAAGAGAGACCAGAGGCCTTAGTGAACAGGATGAACTAGAGACCAGAGGCCTTAGTGACAGGGATGAACTAGAGACCAGAGGGCCTTAGGTGAACGGGATGAACTAGAGACCAGAGCCTTAGTGAACAGGATGAACTAGAGACCAGCTGGCTTAGTGAACAGGGATGAACCTAGAGACCAGAGGCCTTAGTGAACTGGATGAACTAGAGACCAGCAGGCCTTAGTGAACAGGATGAACTAGAGACCAGAGGCCTTAGTGAACGGGATGAACTAGAGACCAGAGGCCTTAGTGAACAGGATTGAACTAGAGACCAGAGGGCCTTAGTGAACAGGATGAACTAGAGACCAGAGGCCTTAGTGAACGGGAATGAACTAGAGACAGAGGCCTTAGTGAACAGGATGAACTAGAGACCCAGAGGCCTTAGTGAACAGGATGAACTAGAGAACCCAGAGGCCTTAGTGAACGGGATGACTAAGAGACCTGAGGCCTTAGTGAACGGGATGAACTAGAGACCAGAGGCCTTAGTGAAACGGGATGAACTAGAGACAGAGCTTAGTGAACGGGATGAACTAGAGACCAGAGGCCTTAGTGAACGGGATGAACCTAGAGACCAGAGGCGCTTAGTGAAACGGGATGAACTAGAGACCAGAGGCCTTAGTGAACGGGATGAACTAGAGACCAGAGGCCTTAGTGAACAGGGATGAACTAGAGACCAGAGGCCTTAGTGAACGGGATGAACTAGAGACCAGAGGCCTTAGTGAACAGGATGAACTAGAGACCAGAGGCCTTAGTGAACAGGATGAACTAGGAGACCAGAGGCCTTAGTGAAACGGGATGAACTAGAGACCAGAGGCCTTAGTGAACAGGGATGAACTAGAGACCAGAGGCCTTAGTGAACAGGATGAACTAGAGACCAGAGGCCTTAGTGAACGGGATGAACTAGAGACCAGAGGCCTTAGTGAACGGGATGAACTAGAGACCAGAGGCCTTAGTGAACGGGATGAACTAGAGACCAGAGGCCTTAGTGAACGGATGAACTAGAGACCAGAGGCCTTAGTGAACGGGATGAACTAGAGACCAGAGGCCTTAGTGAACGGGATGAACTAGAGACCAGAGGCCTTAGTGAACGGGATGAACTAGAGACCAGAGGCCTTAGTGAACGGGATGAACTAGAGACCAGAGGCCTTAGTGAACGGGATGAACTAGAGACCAGAGGCCTTAGTGAACGGGATGAACTAGAGACCAGAGGCCTTAGTGAACGGGATGAACTAGAGACCAGAGGCCTTAGTGAACAGGATGAACTAGAGACCAGAGGCCTTAGTGAACGGGATGAACTAGAGACCAGAGGCCTTAGTGAACAGGGATGAACTAGAGACCAGAGGCCTTAGTGAACGGGATGAACTAGAGACCAGAGGCCTTAGTGAACAGGATGAACTAGAGACCAGAGGCCTTAGTGAACGGGATGAACTAGAGACCAGAGGCCTTAGTGAACAGGGATGAACTAGAGACCAGAGGCCTTAGTGAACGGGATGAACTAGAGACCAGAGGCCTTAGTGAACGGGATGAACTAGAGACCAGAGGCCTTAGTGAACGGGATGAACTAGAGACCAGAGGCCTTAGTGAACAGGGATGAACTAGAGACCAGAGGCCTTAGTGAACGGATGAACTAGAGACCAGAGGCCTTAGTGAACAGGATGAACTAGAGACCAGAGGGCCTTAGTGAACGGGATGAACTAGAGACCAGAGGCCTTAGTGAACAGGATGAACTAGAGACCAGAGGCCTTAGTGAACGGGATGAACTAGAGACCAGAGGCCTTAGTGAACGGGATGAACTAGAGACCAGAGGCCTTAGTGAACAGGATGAACTAGAGACCAGAGGCCTTAGTGAACAGGATGAACTAGAGACCAGAGGCCTTAGTGAACAGGATGAACTAGAGACCAGAGGCCTTAGTGAACAGGGATGAACTAGAGACCAGAGGCCTTAGTGAACAGGGATGAACTAGAGACCAGAGGCCTTAGTGAACGGGATGAACTAGAGACCAGAGGCCTTAGTGAACGGGATGAACTAGAGACCAGAGGCCTTAGTGAACGGGATGAACTAGAGACCAGAGGCCTTAGTGAACGGGATGAACTAGAGACCAGAGGCCTTAGTGAACGGGATGAACTAGAGACCAGAGGCCTTAGTGAACAGGATGAACTAGAGACCAGAGGCCTTAGTGAACAGGATGAACTAGAGACCAGAGGCCTTAGTGAACAGGATGAACTAGAGACCAGAGGCCTTAGTGAACAGGATGAACTAGAGACCAGAGGCCTTAGTGAACAGGATGAACTAGAGACCAGAGGCCTTAGTGAACGGGATGAACTAGAGACCAGAGGCCTTAGTGAACAGGATGAACTAGAGACCAGAGGCCTTAGTGAACGGGATGAACTAGAGACCAGAGGCCTTAGTGAACAGGATGAACTAGAGACCAGAATCCTTAGTGAACGGGATGAACTAGAGACCAGAGGCCTTAGTGAACGGGATGAACTAGAGACCAGAGGCCTTAGTGAACGGGATGAACTAGAGACCAGAGGCCTTAGTGAACGGGATGAACTAGAGACCAGAGGCCTTAGTGAACGGGATGAACTAGAGACCAGAGGCCTTAGTGAACGGGATGAACTAGAGACCAGAGGCCTTAGTGAACAGGATGAACTAGAGACCAGAGGCCTTAGTGAACGGGATGAACTAGAGACCAGAGGCCTTAGTGAACGGGATGAACTAGAGACCAGAGGCCTTAGTGAACGGGATGAACTAGAGACCAGAGGCCTTAGTGAACAGGATGAACTAGAGACCAGAGGCCTTAGTGAACAGGATGAACTAGAGACCAGAGGCCTTAGTGAACGGGATGAACTAGAGACCAGAGGCCTTGGTGAACAGGATGAACTAGAGACCAGAGGCCTTAGTGAACAGGATGAACTAGAGACCAGAGGCCTTAGTGAACAGGATGAACTAGAGACCAGAGGCCTTAGTGAACGGGATGAACTAGAGACCAGAGGCCTTAGTGAACGGGATGAACTAGAGACCAGAGGCCTTAGTGAACGGGATGAACTAGAGACCAGAGGCCTTAGTGAACGGGATGAACTAGAGACCAGAGGCCTTATTGAACGGGATGAACTAGAGACCAGAGGCCTTAGTGAACAGGATGAACTAGAGACCAGAGGCCTTAGTGAACGGGATGAACTAGAGACCAGAGGCCTTATTGAACAGGATGAACTAGAGACCAGAGGCCTTAGTGAACGGGATGAACTAGAGACCAGAGGCCTTATTGAACGGGATGAACTAGAGACCAGAGGCCTTAGTGAACAGGATGAACTAGAGACCAGAGGCCTTAGTGAACAGGATGAACTAGAGACCAGAGGCCTTAGTGAACAGGATGAACTAGAGACCAGAGGCCTTAGTGAACAGGATGAACTAGAGACCAGAGGCCTTGGTAAACAGGATGAACTAGAGACCAGAGGCCTTAGTGAACGGGATGAACTAGAGACCAGAGGCCTTAGTGAACAGGATGAACTAGAGACCAGAGGCCTTAGTGAACGGGATGAACTAGAGACCAGAGGCCTTAGTGAACGGGATGAACTAGAGACCAGAGGCCTTAGTGAACGGGATGAACTAGAGACCAGAGGCCTTAGTGAACAGGAGGAACTAGAGACCAGAGGCCTTAGTGAACAGGATGAACTAGAGACCAGAGGCCTTAGTGAACAGGAGGAACTAGAGACCAGAGGCCTTAGTGAACAGGATGAACTAGAGACCAGAGGCCTTAGTGAACAGGATGAACTAGAGACCAGAGGCCTTAGTGAACAGGAGGAACTAGAGACCAGAGGCCTTAGTGAACAGGAGGAACTAGAGACCAGAGGCCTTAGTGAACAGGATGAACTAGAGACCAGAGGCCTTAGTGAACAGGATGAACTAGAGACCAGAGGCCTTAGTGAACAGGATGAACTAGAGACCAGAGGCCTTAGTGAACAGGAGGAACTAGAGACCAGAGGCCTTAGTGAACAGGTAAGTTGTCACCTACCGGGTCTCTCACAGAGGCTGCCGTTGACCGGGTTGATGCAGCTCTGGGCCCGCAGGCCGCTGGCGGCGGGCTCCGCCAGGTAACCACAGAATCCGGCGTCGCTGGGTTCCCCCGGCAACCACTGCAGGCTGGTGTTGGTGAAGGGGGACATGTCCTCCCAGCACCAGTACGACACGTTGATCTTCCTCAGGCCCACCCAGGGGGTAACCATCGCCTTGTACTGGAGGAATACACACATACAAGACTCATTAGTTCACCTGGACTCTGCATGGCCCCCCCCCAAAAAAACAAAACAAAACAAGTGTTTGCACTTGTATGTTCGTACGTCCTGGCAATTAAATAGTACTTAGCATCGTATAGCATCTGACCCTAGCATCTTAGCATCTGACGCTAGCTATCCATGCTGTACACCAGAAAGTATAGCTGAACTAGAAATGATGGCGCACTTAGACACTTCTTTTGACATCCTTGCTGCCCCGACTGTAGTGATGTATCGTTGTTTTACTTTCTACTGACAAATGTAGTTCTTGTAAGTCGCTTTGGACAAAAGCGTCTGGTATTGCTCCAGTGGCAATTCCTCAAACCACGAATTCATCACTTTCAGAAGAATATGAAACGTGTTGTATTACGTGAACCTGCCCTGAATAAGCACATAACCGACGGACGGATTTCAGACGCTGCAAAACTATTACAACACTAAAAATAGACTAGACTACATTTCCCCTTCAGTTTCAGCGCTTCACAGAACAAGCCACCCTCTTCAAAACCGCCCTACTACATCTGTCCTCTCCTCTCTCCAGGACTGGGAAGCCAGTAACAGCAAACACTCAACTCCAATAACACTTCCACACCCATCCGACTCCCCATCTGGGCTCTCGCCTGACCAGGGACCGGCTCCAACCACACAGCACAGCCAGGCCTGGAGTGGTTTGGCAGGGAAGAGTTCAACCTCTGCATCCATCCATCCATCCATCCATCCTGCTACTTAAAGGCGCAGTGTCCATCCTGCTACTTAAAGGTGCAGTGGCCATCCTGCTACTTAAAGGCGCAGTGGCCATCCTGCTACTTAAAGGCGCAGTGTGTCGGCGATGTTGCCCTGTAGCAGAGTTTTGAACGGGCGCTGCACTAGTCACTAATATTTGACAATGGTGCGACAAAATGTCCACAGAGTAAGCGGGCCTCCTCACCACCACGCTCATGACCTGCAGCTCCTTCAGGACGAAGTCCACCTCCTTCTGGGAGGTGAGGGAGGCGAGCACGCCGCTGTGGCCGCGGCACGCCAGCTTGGCGTTGTCGTAGGAGTCCTTTGCTGTCAGGAACTTGAGACACGAGTTGCCCACCAGATGCCAGCTCTCCCCGCACACGTTCTCTACAAGGAAGGAGGGGGAGAGAGAGAGAGAGAGAGAGAGAGAGAGAGAGAGAGAGAGAGAGAGAGAGAGAGAGAGAGAGAGAGAGAGAGAGAGAGAGAAGTGGGATTACAGGACCGTCTGTATACCACCAAAGCACTCGATCACTGTGCCATTTAGGCACAAGAAATTATGTTGAACTATGAATATAAATTATTATTTTGGAATATTCATGAACGTGTATTTTAGTTGACATATGAATCTTAATTGAATCGCATAATATCTTTCTGAATGAATAACAATGATTAACTTCTAATGCATCTCTGATGCATTTAATGATCCGAGTTAAGTATAAATTATATTGCCTGAAGTGACTGATATTTATTAGCCGAAAGTTTATGTATGCGAACAGGAAATGCCCCAGGATATGAGCAATAGTTTTCAATGGCAGTAAGCCAGAAAGTCTAGGTAATAGGAAGGACTACAGGATCGGCGTTTCTGTGATATACGCATGATCTTGGATTGATCGGTGTTTCTGTAATATACGTATTATCTTGGACTATATTGGGCAATAAATACGTTTCATCTAACTTGACCGGATGGTCTGGAAGGAACCTCCTTTTTGGACGTCACTCAGTATGCGATGCTACATCACAGACACACTGGTTTTCACCCTGGAGCTGGTGATGCTGCAGGGTAACCATGATGACCGTACCACCACCTCCCTCTCCTCCTCCTCCTCCTCCTCACCTGGCAGGGAGATGCACTCCTGGTTGCGGGGCTCCCACTGGCAGTTCTGGTCCGAGGAGCAGCTCTTGCAGCTCGTCTTCTTGTTGCACACGAACGACGCGTTGTCCTTGGGGCAGCCGTCGTACTCGCTCACCGCACCCTGGGGTGACACAGGGGTGGTGGGACAACTTTAGACATTTTGGTTCCTACTCTGTCAACTGTAAAATTCCCTGCCTTTCCAGAACGGGAGTACATTTGGTGATACAACTCCATGACTATGCGCAAAAATGTAGAAAATTCCCTGACTTTCTCTCATCATGGAACCGACTTTTAAAATTCCCATTCCAGAAATGCCATGACCCGTATGGGAACCCTGGTTTTGTTTACAGGTAGAACGAGGAGGCCGGGAATCGAACCCAGGACCACTCGGACCAAGATATGTGCTCTTGCTCTAGGATGCGTACAGGTAGACTGCGGACATCGTGGAACGAACCCAGAACCTTTCGGCTGGGCGTCAAACACCCTAATCCTAAATTCGCATCATAAATCATACAAATTATTGTCTTTGTATTGCACTTCATATCCCCATGGCAACTATTTAACTAGTTTATCGTACAGCTATGATCTCCACCCCCTGACAATCAGGGCGTCCACCTCCAAGCAGGGCGCCGCCCCCCCCCCGCGCGCGCGCGGGCCCCGAGGTGTCCTTGGGGAATGCGTCCTTTTCCCTGACAGCACCCTGCGGTGACAGCACCCTGTGGTGACATTATAATTAATTGCATTTCTTTTTTTGATATTTTTTCTTTCTTCTTGTGCCTTTAAGGGCAGGCGAGTGAAGAGACGGGAACGCGGGGTGCAGCGGAGAGGGAGATGATTGCCTACGTGGTTAGCAGACTCGTGGGTTGAGCCACGACTTTCCGAGATGAGAGGGAAGGATTATTATTAGGTTTCCACGCTGAGCGATTACAACTTCCTGTGTTCTGTCGTTGAACCCATTTTTATTATGTATGGAATGCATGCAAGTTTAATTTTAAAAAAACAGCGGGGCTGGTCTGAGGTTTATGACGTCCTCTGCTCTGGTGAAGTAATAAGCGACCATGTGACACAGAAGGTTCCTAATAAAATGTTCTTCAAAGTGCAGGAAGAATGTGTAGAAATATTAAAGATAATGAGGCTCTTCTATAATCTGCACATCCTGTGACATGAGCAAATTATCTGCACAACTGATTCAGTGACAGTTCTTTGGTGCAGTTTGGAGAGAAACAAACAAAATAGTCAAATATAATAATATAACATAATATAATAACTCAACTGATGGATTGGACTGTTAATGCAACACAAATTAGGAAGTTTTGGAAGACATTAAACTTAGGAACATACCACATTTAGAAACATACCACATTTAGAAACATACCACATTTAGAAACACACCACATTTAGGAAGAAGCAACATTTGGGAAGACACTTAATTAAGGAGGATACAAACTTTAGCAAGATACCAAATTTAAGACGACGCCAAAATTGGGACATCGACTTTAGCAAGATACCAATTTAAGGAAGACACCAAAATTAGGACAATCTCAACTTCAGCAAGATCTCAAATTAAGAAGACACCAAATTAGGATGCTCATTCGTCTCCATGTAGAAGACGCCTCAAGTAAAAAACAGAGAGAAGTTCTCCGTGAAGTCGCTCTGTGTGGTGCAGCGCTGTTTAAATCGACTTCCGGGACACCTGTGGTGAGCCTCATGTATTAATACCCACCATCCAGGAAGGAGGCTCAGGAGTACGTCTATAATCCTATTCTAACCGCTGCAGTCGTCAACCAGGGCCCAACCAGGATGGCTTGGGTTCGAGTGAAGAGTAGAGGCTCGCTCGGCATGCCCCGTTACCATGGCGATGTCAATAAAACACAGACTGTGTGAAGTGCGTGTTCTGCCAGCGGTGTTAACAGCATGAGTCCCGCTTTAAAAACACATGAATGGTTGCCAAAAATGGGAATAACTAACGTATCGTTTTGCAGTAATGTATGATACTGTGTTATACTGTACACCGTGATATACAGTATTATACGCTATACAGTAATACAGAGTGAGATGCAGTGTTCAGCGTCAGTAGCTATAGAGGAGGGAAGGGTTGGGACAGGGTGACCCCAATATGCAAATCAGGCGACCCCAATATGCAGATCAGGCGGCTCCAAGTGGGACCGCGACCCAGAGGTTGAGAAACCCTACTGTGCTCCAGTAGTTGTGGTTGTGGCTCAGGTTGTGCGTACCGTAGACGAGGAGCAGTTGCTGCCCAGGGACAGACACTGGACTGCACACCACTGGCAGCTGTTGGTGTTGGCGGTGCAGCTGTAGCAGTCGGTGTACTGCTCACAGCGCTCACTGTCCGGGTCTGGAGGACAAGAAGACAGAGGGAGGAGGTTTTAGGGTCTAGGTAGGATCTGTAGGGTGCCCCCTGTTGGACTTCACATGTTGCTACAGCGAAACAGCTAAAATGTTGGAAATGTTTCAAATAAGCCGTATAAAATTATATTTAAATAAATAAAACCATCTAAAATAAATGAATACATAATACATGTATAATGATAACTAATACAATAACAAAATAAATACATCCAGTAAAATATATATTTTTTGCAGACTGTTCCAGAAGTTTAAATTAACCACTTTTCTCTAGAAGGATTGAACACATTTCAAGTCTTTTCAATGTTTTGCCAACATGAAACCGAGCTAAACTTAAAATACAAAAACAACGAAAGCAAGCGATGAAAACAAGCTACACTTTAAAGCAAATCTCTGATAATGAGAAGTCAAGATGGCAGAGGATCAGTGTTTTAAAGATGCCTGAATTCAGCTCATTATTCCACACTTGAAGTCCATAAACATCTCTAATCTCCTAACCCTGCGTGACGGCTCAACAACGGTCCTGCATCACTTTGTAAATGCCAGGTATGAAGTCTCTACTGTAATCTACTGAGGGCTACCGTTACACTTCCTCACATCGCTACATTAATACGACGTCAACATAGCGATTAATGTCATCCACGGATAAGAAAACAAAACAAATCTTTTAAATGCCAGCAGAACGCCACCAAACGACAAATATACGGCAGAGTAATGCGATTTAAACTGCAGTAGTACTATTTAAGTTCCCTGTGCCCCATAGAGTGCACTATTTGGGGCATCGCCATTTTTTCTTTTTAAATGGTGAGTGTACGAATCTTTATACCCATCATGGGTTATTTATGCAAATTAGCTGTGACAGGGTAACGCATAACAGATGCCGGCTTGTTCATGCGACCAGCACACGTCACACCAGAAGATGTCCGAATAGTGCAGGCATGGGACGAGACGAACGCTTCATATCCTGGCCAAAATCACGATATCAGGATAATCATCAAAATATGCATAGAAAATACGTCACAGTGATGTCATCACTGCGACGTCATCACCCTTACAGGTGCGTCCGCTGCAGGAGGCCGAGGGCTGCAGGTGGGCGGCGACGCAGAAGCTCAGCGTGTCGTTCCACACGCAGCGAATCCCGGGCCAGGCCTGGCCGCAGGAGGCGGGGCTAGAGAAGGCGGAGCAGCTGGGGGACGTGTACATGAGGACGTCGCTCAGGAGCAGGCTGTTGAACCCTCCGAACACGTACATC
>JAOPHQ010000450.1:12500-29600 GCA_030340625.1 Merluccius polli
CAGAGAGAGAGACGTCAGCTGGCGTGTGATTGGCTGGCGGGTTCAGCCGGAGAATTATTGATCAGGAGACCTCCGACAGAAGCGTTTGATACTTTATGGAAACTGCTTACATTTTTAAATCTCCTCAGTTCATGTCCGTCTTATTATTGTACGAAGGATAACAAAATTCACTCTTCATGCGCGCGGGTGTGTGTGTGTGTGTGTGTGTGTGTGGGGTCACTGTGTGCATGCTCCGTTCCAGAGAATCCCTGCTTTAAATTCACAGTGTGACACAAACTGGGAGCTGCCCACTGTCGCCAGTATCCCCAGTAACGCCTGTGCCCCGGAGGAAAGTCGTGCAATAACCGTAACGGCAGTAATATTGTAAGCAGGTACAGAAGACGTCGGCTTCTATAAATCAATCAATATCCCATTTGTCTGCGTTTATTTTTAAGTATGAAATATCTTCTATAGACGCAGGACTTTGGAGATACCAGACACATATCCACAGTAAGAGACAGAGATAATAACCTATTTATTCTGCAGGATAGCCGCGGATCTAAGCCCAACCGGCTGCCTAACGATCTGTATTCACTGCACCCGCCGCAATGGATAAATACTTCCATGGATAAAGTCTTCACTGTCATCTCGGACACAATCCTGTGGTCTACGTCTGTCTGTCTGTCTGTCTGCTTGTGCGTTTGTTTGTCTGTGTGTGTGCCTCTGTCTGTGTGCCTCAGTCTATGCGTCTGTCTGGGTATCTCTGTGTCTGTCTGGGTATCTCTGTGTGTCTGTCTGGGTATCTCTGTGTCTGTCTGTCTGTCTGTCTGTCTGTGTGGGTATCTCTGTGTCTGTCTGTCTGTCTGTCTGTCTGGGTATCTCTGTGTCTGTCTGTCTGTGTATCTCTGTGTCTGTCTGTCTGGCTATCTCTGTGTCTGTCTGTCTGGGTATCTGTGTCTGTCTGTATGTCTGGGTATCTCTGTGTCTGTCTGTCTGAGTATCTCTGTATCTGTCTGTCTGTCCGGGTATCTCTGTGTCTGTCTGTATGTCCGGGTATCTCTGTGTCTGTCTGTATGTCCGGGTATCTCTGTGTCTGTCTGTATGTCCGGGTATCTCTGTGTCTGTCTGTATGTCCGGGTATCTCTGTGTCTGTCTGTATGTCCGGGTATCTCTGTATCTGTCTGTCTGTCCGGGTATCTCTGTGTCTGTCTGTCTGTCTGGGTATCTCTGTGTCTGTCTGTCTGAGTATCTCTGTATCTGTCTGTCTGTCCGGGTATCTCTGTGTCTGTCTGTATGTCTGGGTATCTCTGTGTCTGTCTGTCTGAGTATCTCTGTATCTGTCTGTCTGTCTGTCCGGGTATCTCTGTGTCTGTCTGTCTGTCTGGGTATCTCTGTGTCTGTCTGTCTGTCTGGGTATCTCTGTGTCTGTCTGTATGTCCGGGTATCTCTGTGTCTGTCTGTATGTCCGGGTATCTCTGTGTCTGTCTGTATGTCCGGGTATCTCTGTGTCTGTCTGTCTGGGTATCTCTGTGTCCGTCTGTCTGGGTATCTCTGTGTCTGTCTGTCTGTCTGGCAATTTCCTTAAGACCAGGGATATTTATTTAGCAGACGCTTCAGGATGCTACTTGCTCTAGGACGCCTACGGGTTAAGGCTGCGGACACTGGGGATTGAACCCGGAACCTTTCGGCACCCTGACCACAACACTGCTCACCGATGTCGTAGGTCATGAAGTCGGTGGAGAAGCACTTGGCGCCGTGGCTCATGGACGTGTCGTTGTGAGTGTTCCCGCCGAAAACCAGCATGGCTCCGCCCACCAGCACCGCAGAGTGCAGGTAGCGGAAGAAGCCGCTGTCCCGCAGGATGGTCCTGATTGGACAGAAAACACGCGTCAATCATCTGACGGACACGCCCCCTTGATGACACACACCATTATTTTTTGGGACACACGTTATTTTTTAAAACCTTTATTAGCAACAGGCTAGCTGAGCCTTGCGTATTCTGCAGAAGGGATTCTCTTTGAATGTTACTGTATTCACCGTATGTCATATATTTATGTTACCTAAACATATATGTTTATATAAACTAAACATTTGAACAAGGCGGATGAACAAAGAGCTGTACAACTAGATATTAGTACAGCTAAGGGAGCTAGAAAATAGGAGGGAAGCAGAAAGACGTAGAAACAAGCTTTCTTACTGGCTTAGCACTGAAAGAAAGAAGACACAGAAAGAAGGCTTGTGATTCGCTAAGCTGCGGTACACACAAAGAAACAAGGCTTCTCATTGGCTGAGCTCGAGTACAGACCCGGAAAACAAGTCTTCTAATTTGCTAAGCTCTGGTCCGGATAAAGAAACGAGGCTTGCGATTGGCTAAGCTCTGGTCCAGATAAAGAAACGAGGCTTGCGGTTGGCTAAGCTCTGGTCCAGATAAAGAATCGAGGCTTGTGATTGGCTAAGCTCTGGTCCAGATAAAGAAACCAGGCTTGTGATTGGCTAAGCTCTGGTCCAGATAAAGAAACCAGGCTTGTGATTGGCTAAGCTCTGGTCCAGATAAAGAAACCAGGCTTGTGATTGGCTAAGCTCTGGTCCAGATAAAGAAACGAGGCTTGCGATTGGCTCCTCACCACTTGCTGCCGTCCACCTGGTACTTGTACAGGTCTCCCGCCAGGCCGTACTTGTTGGCGCTGTAGGCCTTGTAGCCGCCGTGCACGAAGATGGAGCGCGAGGCCGGGTCGAACACGCTGCTGTGGCCGTACCCGCCCTGGACCAGCGCCCCGTCTGTGGACACCATGCGCCATGTGTTCCTGGCTGGGGGTCAGAGGTCGCACAAGGGGGTTAGAGGTAGCCTGGGAACCAGACCAATCTGCCGGCTCCTGTTGTGTTTGCTTTGGCAGACACGCCTGATCCCCCCCCCCTCCCCCAACCCGGTTCTGCCGCACTCTGAGTATTATGTGATGAACTCCTCAACAATATTAAACATCACTTTAACACACTTGGACCTTGACCCCATTCTTAGGTCAGAACTTATGTGTACTTATGTTTTTGTGCAGACTTTATTTTTTACTTGAATCAAAAAAAATGTGTCCTAAAAATATGTACAGCCATCTGCATATCACCCCCCCCCCCCCCCCCCGGTACCGGACCGCCTACCGATGTCGTACTCCTGGACCTGGCTGATGTAGCCGTACAGCGGGCAGTGTCCGAACAGCACCAGCATGAGCGGCCCCCCGCCGGCGGCGCCCCCCTCCTCCCGGAGCGGCGGCACGACGTGGGCGGTGTGGCCCACCACGGCGTACTGCTCCTTGGCCCGCGGGCTCAGCAGGACCCAGGTCTGGTTCTGGATGTGGAAGACCCACAGCTGCGTGGAGACGTTGCCCGTGGAGTCGATCTTCCCGCCGTACATGTAGACCTTCCCCTGGGGGGGGGGAGGAGGGGGGGAGAGAGGGGGAGGAGGGAGAGGGGGGAGAGAGGGGAGGAGGGTGAGGTTCACTACGTCCATCTGAAGGACCGCACTGGTTTGGTTTATGAAAACGGTGTGGAAATAAATGTTGTTTATTATGCGATAACGAAAAGTGCAATCATAAAAGGTTGATTGAAGTTGCTGCAGGTGAGACTTTAGCGGTTTAATTTCAGTGTTAGTTGTTAGGAAATGGCCTCGCCAATTTTAAAAACAACAACAAATAAAAAGCCTACAAATAAAAAAACGTCCTTCTGTGAAGCTCACCGAGCGTTTGTTGAAGCTGCACTTTTAACAGTTTGTTACGAGTTCTTCCAGCGTTAAAGTTTAACCGACTGGTTCATTCATTCTTACTGGTTAACCGTTTATTGCACACAAAAAAGGATTGCAACGACGAAACTAGGTCTCACTTTTTTTCTAGCCAACTTGTATTCTTATCAATAACGTCTGTGTGTTCGTTTTGAAAGTTTTACCACCGTCTACGACTGGAAAAGTGCAATTTCTGTTATTTATTCACCTTCTATTGAAAGGGAACCCCAGTCATCTGCGCTTTTACAGTTGAAAACCAGCTGAGGACAAAGTCTACTGTACTCCTCCTTCTCTAAGTAATCAAGACTTTTCTGCTCTCTTAGAAACAGGGAGGAGACAAACGAGTCGATCCACCTACCAAACACACACACACACACACCGTGTGTGTTGCCTTTCCTCTGTTCAAATATTCTTGTTTCAGTTACCAGTGCAAGGTACACACCTATGGGATTATTTACCACCGGAAATCAAATCCCAAACAGAACTAAAGATGTTTAGTGTTAAAGCTAAACATTGGCTCAAGCAGCAGCAGAAATGTGAACATTAACTCCTCGCAAATCACTGTCAAACAGCACTTTATTAATGTTTAATGTATGTAACTTGTGTAATTTCTTAATCCAAATGTTGTAGCTGTAGCTATTAGTATCTATTCACTGTATTTGTATTATTGCGCTTCTTGTATTCAGTATCTTTTATCCTTCTCTAGCCTGACCAGGGACAAAGACTGCAAATTAGCTGAAGCTAGACGTCCTGTATGCATCACATTTTCTTCATTTTTTTGTGGCAATGTTGTATGTATCGTCCCTGTTAAATAAACAATAAATACAAATAAAAATTTCATACGTCTCATAAACCCAAAAGGTGTATAAACAACAGAAGTGGCGCCGCGGACGGCTGCCTCGGTGTACTTGTTGCACCAAGTCAGATTCCTTGTAAGTGCAAACCTACTTGGCAATAAACTTGACTCTGATTCTGAAGTTTAGCAGGTACCTCGTACTCGGCGAGCGAGTGTCCGTAACGCGGCGTGACGACGTTGACGCTGGCGTCCAGGGCCAGCCAGCTCCGGTCGGTTAAGTTAAACCTTTAGAGAGAGAGAGAGAGAAAGAGAGAGAGAAAGAGAGAGAGAAAGCGAGAGACAGAGAGGTTGGATAAAGAGAAAGTATCATGAATCTATTCACCATTTTACTATTTAATTATTTTAGCAGACGCTTTTCTCCAAAGCGACTTCCTGTGAATCCAGACATGTTATTAGGGAGCAAGTGTGGGTTAGGTCATCATTCTTGCTCATGGGACATTGGGAATCGAACCCAGTACTTTATTCGCTGGGCGTCGAAAACACAACACCTGAGTAGCCACTCGACTCTCCCGAGCCTCGACCTCTTCTAGGTGTTGTTTTGTTGTTTTATCTTTAGGTTTTATACCGGGGACCATAAACAGCATTCAGTGGCTGTAAATTATGTGGTGTTGTGGAAGACACACAACCTCATAAAGTGGGAAACTACTGGGTGGAGGCGGAGCCTGAGGGACGCCGACACACTCGCTTATTTTATTGGTTTAATTACACCCTGCTGTGCCCTAGATACGGCTCAGACACACACTTCCTGTTGAGGCACTCAGACAGGAAGTGCTTGCCAGTAGTGGACTTGTGTTTCAGCATCCTGCCACTGAGAATAAACGACGTTATATATTAGACATTTCTGGAATATGTGAAGTTGTGGGAAGTGGGGAGCGAGCAGAAACGCAACACATAGCAACCAGAATCCCCTAGCAACAGGAACGACGAAGACGACAGAAACACACTTCAATCTTTTTTTCCACTTTATTATTGACAACTGACCAAGTCGGGTGACTCATAATACATCAAACCATCCCATAATAATGTAAATCCTAGTGGGGGGGGGGGGGGGGTCATCTAGTCTGATTGGATAACAATATCCACACCATAACCACCCCTAGACACCCATATACACACCATAACCACCCATACACACCATAACCACCCATATACACACCATAACCACCCCTAGACACCATATACACACCATAACCACCCCTAGACACCCATATACACACCATAACCACCCATATACACACCATAACCACCCATATACACACCATAACCACCCATATACACACCATAACCACCCATATACACACCATAACCACCCCTAGACACCCATATACACACCATAACCACCCATATACACACCATAACCACCCATATACACACCATAACCACCCATATACACACCATAACCACCCATATACACACCATAACCACCCCTAGACACCCATATACACACCATAACCACCCATATACACACCATAACCACCCATATACACACCATAACCACCCATATACACACCATAACCACCCCTAGACACACCATAACCACCCATATACACACCATAACCACCCCTATACACACCATAACCACCCCTAGACACCATATACACACCATAACGTGGGATACTAATAAAAAACTATTTATTTTAGGGACACTAAGTATCTGATTTAATTAAAGCATGTAAGCAAAGCATCTTCCAGGAGACGATGGGCGGACATGATTCTTATCGGGAAACGTTCACATCGTGAGCAGTAACAGCAACAAGGAAACTAAAGGTGAGGGGAGCGACCATCGATTGGCGGGAGAGGCCAAGTTCATTTGCATTACACTATGGGGGGGGGGGGGGAGGTGGACATGTCTGCAAGGACGCAAGACAACCGAAGGAATCTACACAATAATTAAGTGAGGAGATTGGCACGGCCTCAGTGCCAGACTTCGTGGCTACAGTTTAACACCTTGCAATCGGAGAGAGGAAGGGAGCAAGGAGACTTTAAACAAAGGCTTATTTAATGGACTATATATTATAGAAGCTTATATACTGTATTTTATGCGGTGTGTCGTTCATATTTTCCACAGCAACAGTTACGTACGCTTTGACCATCTGGTATTCGGAGGTGTTGAAGACGTAGCCGCCGATCACCCACATGACCCCCTGGTGGGCCAGCGCCCGGTGGGACGCCCTCGCCAGCCCCGCCCCCACATACTCCTCCCGCCCCCAGTAGGAGGCGTTGGCCGGCACCGACACGGAGCAGCCTGGACCTGCAGGGGGAGGAGGAGGAGGAAGAGGAGGAAGGAGGAAGATTGGTCAGTGGTTTGTCCAAGTTAGGACCCGTGGCTGGGGGAGTGTGGGAAACGTTGGACTAGTTTCGGCAAAGTGCGGTGCGGCGATCGCACCGCAGCGTTTACACATCCGTCCCTTTCAAATATTTACATTTGCGCCGACTGGAAACTATTTCAGCCGGTGGATATGAAGAATCGCTTACACCAGATTGAAATCTACGCTCCGGGTTCCTAAACAAGCCAAACAATGAGGTGGTCCCGGCCAAAACCGACCCTGAACACACAGGAAGTGTCCAGGAAGACCGCCGGCGCTGGGGGACAGAGTGAGAGAGACGGAGAGGTGGATGGGCTTCAGGACACTGTAGAACCGAGCCTGCAGTTTAACAGCAGTGGTTTTCAACCTGCGGTCCGCGAGCCATTAGTGGATCCCAGGAAGGCCACAATCGACATTTTCATAAAGATTTGTATTATTATTATTATTATTATTATTATTATTATTATTATTATTTGTTGGGTCCTGGGCCAAAAGTACCTCCACATCCGCTACCCCTGAACATGACATGATGAACAAATACCAAACCAAAAGGTGGAAATCCAATCCATCTCCCTATTTAAAAGTTCACCGAGCAATTAGCCGTTAGCTGCCCTGCGTAGCAGCTGGATATTAAAAAGGGAGCAAAAGGGCACAGGAAGCTAATGACAGGCGGGTTCCTGATTGGCCGAGGACACAATTGTTAGGCGACGGCGCAGGAAGTGTTGTGAGTCACTGCACCGATGGAGGACACCGAGGCTGTAAACAGCTTTGTCATTTGTTTGTGAATGTTTTTCTAACCTTGACGGCTCTGTGGCCAAACAAACTGAATTAGCTCTCACACCTCGGAGGCTCCTCTTAAAGTGAGCACTAAGCATCCCTCGCTTGGCGGAGGGCATCGGCTCTGTGAGCCAGGGATTATCCGCAACGCTGGCTTCATTAAGGAAGGCGCCGCCGCCGCCGCCGCCACCGCCGCCGCCGCCGCCGCCACCGCCGCCGCCGCCGCCGCCGCCGCCGCCGCCGCCGCCGCCGCCGCCGCCGCCGCCGCCGCCGCCGCCGCCGCCGCCGCCGCCGCCGCCCTGCGCCCTCACGCCCACGCCGGCGACACGAGAGGAAAGAGTCCATTTGGGAGGCGGCGGCCGCGTGGGCTACGCTAGTTAGCCTTCTGCGGACACACTGACGCGGTGTTAAAGGCTGCGCTGACGCCCGTCTCTCTCCTCCGCTCCCTTGTTTCCCGGTAATGAGACGAGCGCACCGGCGGTGGCGGCGGACGGAGGGAGGCGGCGGTGGTGGCGGCGGCGGCGGCGAAGCTGAACCGCTTACGTCCGGCGCGGAGACCGTCCGCCGGGACATTAAACAGCCGACGGCGCGCTTTGAGAAAACCCAGATGGTGGCATATTTGAGAAAAAGTGGGCGTGTCCGCCGGGGACGGGTCGTTAACCAATAGGGAGGGGGGGGGAGACGGTTTTTAACGAGCGACACCGCCGAGGTGGATGTGGCAGAACTGAATGCGCCAGCAGTATCTGGGCAATAAAACTTTTCCCTCGGCGGGAGGGGAAGGCACGGAGAGGAGCGACGGCGTGCGGCAGAACGATCCGGACATTTTTCTAGAGAGAGAAGAGAAGAGAAGGTGGCCGCCATCTTATGGAAAATCGTACACGCGTCATTACCAATTACTTTAGATTAATTAGAAGCTAGTTGGCCAACAGGGGACTCATTCTAATAAGTTTTGATTAGCAGTTATTAGATGGTGCATATGTGCTTCTCACACACACACACACACACACACACACACACACACACACACACACACACACACACACACACACACACACACACACACACACACACACACACACACACACACACACACACACACACACACCTATTTTAGCGAATACATTAGAATATATGAACTAATACCGTACGTCATCTAATTAGCTGAATATGTTAATATATGTTAATGCATATGCATATATTAAAACAATAATACCACACATTCGCTATACGAATGGCTCCAGGTGTGTGGTGCTCGAGGTTTTGGGTCTCCACCTTGCCAGCCGGGGTTGCAGAAGCAGGTTCTGGTGCGGTTCTGGCAGTATCCGCGCTGGGGGAAGCCACAGCTGTCCCGGCAGGACGGCACGTCGCACGCCTCCCCCTTCCACCGGTCCTCACACGCGCACCGGACCGCCGCGCCCGTCGCGTTGTTCCCCGCCGGCCGGCACTCGCCGCGCCCCGAGCAGTCGTTGGGGCAGGAGTTCACCCTGCGGTGGGGGAGGGAGGGGGAGGGGAGAGAGAGAGAGAGGGAGACATACAGTAGATATAATGATGGAGAGCAAGAGAGAGAGAGAGAGAGGAGAGAAAAACAAAGAGACGAGAAGATGGATTATTTTCTCCTGAAACTGTCGTTGTTCTCAACACCAACATGATCAGAGAGTTGTTGTTCCCAACCCTTTGGCTGAATGTTTCACTGGTCTCTGGGGGTGAAATCGCTTCTTTTTTTTTGTTTTACTTCTCGAAACCTTCTGATCTTTTTCAGTTTTAAAGCGTAAAGTCTTGGCTGCAAACTTTAAAAAAAACCAGAACACATCATCTTCTCATCCGCCGAACGTCAGGCGGCAGCAGCAGAAATAAAGATCTGATGGTTCGGTTTGTCATTTGTTGTCTCCGTCGCGTTCTCTCGGAAAAGAAAAGAAAACTCGACCCAAACTCCCGAGGACAAAACTCCAGCAGGGAGACAAAATGGCGGCGGGTGTCTTTCATCTTCCCCCCCGACGCGTGACGGACAGCTCCGTGTCCCTCACGGCCCGCCCCCCCCCCCGCAGACACAAAGAGAACAAACGCTCGGCTTTCATCTCCACGCCCGTCTTCTTCTTCCTCCTCCTCCTCCTCCTCCTCCTCCTCCTCTTTTTTTTATGCTCCTTCTTCTTTTTCTTCTTCACCCTCGGTCGGTCTTCAGTGGTCGTTGTCATGGTGATGTGTGCCAGTCAGGAGGTCCATTGTGGTGGCGGTTTTTTGTTTTTTGTTTTGTGTGTTCCTAAAAAAAAAAAAGTTATCTGGCCTGGGTTTTGGTTTTGTTTAGGAAATACAACCTGCATGAACCGGACTACACATGGACTAGAGCTGGACTACAACTAGCCAGCGGTCTCCCAACCTTTGACTTCAGGTGTTTCACTAAAAGTGTCCTCAAGACCTTTTAAGGGACCACCTCACATGCAAACGGTACAAAATAAGATACATACACGTGGTGGCTGATGGAAAACATTACAATGGAGAAAACATGATTGTATGCACAAAGGGACACTACTTTAGAAATAATAACAAGTCATAACACTGCAGCTGGACTACAGCTGGACTACAGCTGGACTACAGCTGGACCACACCTAGCGTAGCACTGGGCTAGCACTGGGCTAGCACTGGGCTACAGTGGGGTGCTGTTATCTGGTGTGATATCAACAGTATGATATCTGCTGTTTGAAGTAGTAAAGTAAAGTCAGCAGCACGGTTATGGCATCCATCTTACATTATTGCCCGTTTTCTTTTTCCGCTCGGGTCCCACAGGACGAGAGGTTTTTAGTACCTCGACTCCTAATGGGATTTATTTGGGGGCCGAGGAGGAGAGCGCTAACCCGACTGGAGAAAAAAGTTCCCAGGATGATAAATAAGTTTGGTATGAACAATCCTCCGCTGCTCCGCTGGGGGAAACGCGGGAGACGTCACGACAATAAGAAGTACAGACGGGGGAATAGAAGTAGGTCAGAATAGAAAGCACTGGAACAGGATGTCGGTGCTGTTGAAACTTGCAGCTGTTGCTAGCTTAGCATAGTGAAACGCAGTGTACAGCGCAGGACGGCGGACGGCTGTTGGGTTCGGTCCTTCGAGTGCTGTTGTAATGTTCCCCCCATCCACAGCTGAAGCCATCTCCACAAAACAAACCTGAAGACGCTCCTCTTCCGGGAACATCTCCTCCACCGACTTAGTGCACTTCGCCGTTCTCATCTCGTGTGTTACTGCGCCGCGACGCATCAAGTACTTGACCACCACTAGCACAAAGCTAGCACTACGCAGCGCGCTAATCGCATTCTTCGATCGCTATAAATACTCTGCAATCTCTCCGGTTGTTTGGGAATCAAGCTATGAGCCACGTTGGCCATTTAACGCTCTTATCTATAGCGTTGCGCTACCTTGTGCAAACTTTTTCTATTCATTAAATTCAATGATCACACCTTCCCCTGATTGACTAATCGCTGCCGACAGCAGGGAAGAGTGTGGAAGTTGTTTTTTTGACCAGGCTCATTAGTTATGTGCGCGACGGCGACTCGAAACATTTCACAAAGCAATTAAATGAATTTTGGCGCGCCGCACGCTCCGCTGAAGACAGCGCTGCAGAGGATCGCCAACTGATAAACAGAAACACACACAGGGAGACAGGGAGACAGCCACAGAGACAGACCAGGAGGAGGTGTTGATCCAGATGGAGATGTTGACACACCAGACAAACAGGTATGCAGAGACAGACAGGTATGGAGACAGACAGACAGACAGATATGCAGACAGACAGGTATGCAGACAGACAGACCTGGAGGAGATGTTGATCCAGATGGAGATGTTGACACACCAGACAGACGGGTATGCAGACAGAAAGACAAACAGGTATGCAGAGACAGAGAGGTATGGAGACAGACAGACAGACAGACAGGTATGCAGACAGAAAGACAAACAGGTATGCAGAGACAGAGAGGTATGGAGACAGAGAGACAGACAGGTATGCAGACAGACAGACCAGGAGGTGTTGTTGATCCAGATGGAGATGTTGACACACCAGACAGACGGGTATGCAAACAGAAAGACAAACAGGTATGCAGAGACAGAGAGGTATGGAGACAGACAGACAGGTATGCAGACAGAAAGACAAACAGGTATGCAGAGACAGACAGGTATGGAGACAGACAGACAGGTATGCAGACAGAGACATAGACAGGTATGCAGACAGACAGGTATGCAGACAGATAGACAGGTATGCAGACAGACAGACAGACATGCAGACAGACAGACAGGTATGCAGACAGACAGACAGGTATGCAGACAGAGACAGACAGTTATGCAGACAGAGACAGACAGTTATGCAGACAGACAGGTATGCAGACAGACAGACAGGTATGTAGACAGAAAGACAAACAGGTATGCAGAGATAGAGAGGTATGGAGACAGACAGACAGGTATGCAGACAGACAGACAGGTATGTAGACAGAAAGACAAACAGGTATGCAGAGATAGAGAGGTATGGAGACAGACAGACAGGTATGGAGACAGACAGACAGACATGGAGACAGACAGACATGGAGACAGACAGACAGGTATGCAGACAGACAGACAGACAGACCTGTATGAGATGTTGAATCCGGTCAGGTTGTACGCGGCGTCGCTGAAGAAGTGCAGCAGGGCGTAGCCGGAGACGGACGCCACCTCCGGTACCGTCTCGTTGCCATAGCGCTCCGGAACAATCAGACCGCTGGGGACAGGAAGAGTGACGGATGACGGAGACAGCGTTTGCATTCTAACGCTACAATCGGCCTTCAACAACAACATCACTTTTTATTGTCTTAGTTTGTCCATTTTGACTCCCTGTCTTTATGATGAAGGCCTTTACAAGAAGGCCTACAGTCCACTTAAAAAAGGTAAATTCAAAAATGTTTAAAATGTGCATCTATACATTATATTATAAGATAATGACGCTATTATAATCATATATAATAGATTACACTATAAGTTAATGATGCTATTATAATCATATATAATAGATTACACTATAAGTTACTGATGCTATTATAATCATATATAATATATTACAGTACAGGATAATGATGCTATTATAAACATATATATAATCCATAAGATAAAGTGAGACGAGAGTGTGCACTCTTGTCTCATCCATTATTAGCAGGTGGTAGTTGTAGTCCTGTTAGTGGGTGGAGGTGGTAGTTGTAGTCCTATTAGTAGGTGGTAGTTGTAGTCATGTTAGTGGGTGGTTGAGTTGTAGTCCTATAAGCAGGTAGAGGTGGTAGTTGTAGTCCTAGCTGTAGTCCTACAGGAGGGTGTAGTACCTGAAGGCGGCCAGCAGAGGGGCGTAGATGGAGTCTCCATCATAGACGTAGAGGTGGTCCCAGCTGCACTCTGTAGCGAAGTGGTTGAACCTCAGTCTGAGGATGGTGTTCGGCCTGCAACACAAACACTTTAATATAGAGGTGGATGGTAATGGATGAATGGACTGATGGAAGGGTTGGGCGATATTTATTCTTAAAAACCGTCATCTGCAAATCCCTTTTTTCCCCCATTCTTGTTTCATGGATAATAAAGCAATTAACAAATCCAGTATAAGGCTACTGGGCATGTTCCAGTAATACAACATCAATGAATTATGGTCTTCATAAGCTTACTATTCATAACTTTGTGTTAGTAGGCTAGGCCTATCAGCCAGAAGGAATTATTAAATCAGCATTACCTGGCTATCGGTTGCCATAAGCCATAAAGGTAGTGCCGATTTTGGGGGAACGAAAAAAACAGGGAATTCAATCAGGCATTAAATTGAGGATTTAAAGTCAATAAACTAAATTTAATGTCTGCTGAAGGTCATTCATTACTTCTGCCTGTATTCTCCGACACACGCAACATGTGTCAGAGAATAAAAGGGAGTTTTCCAACCTTAACCTTATTATTATACTCTGCATGTCTGCAGTCTGACTTGAGTCGTTCACAGTCTCACGGTGATAGCGCTAGTCAGCCATTTTTGCGCCTTCGCTATTATAGGCTCTCACCTCATGCTCAAGCACTTCCCACTGATTGGCTGATGTCAGATCCAACTCTCTAGCCTCAAATGACAGTAAGCACGACACCAGATCAGTGGCAGTGAGAGGAATTTGAATTTGAGTTGTGAAAAAAATATAACCAGAGACATATTTTGAGACGGTAGTGATATGGACAAGTCATCATTTTATACAACCGTGATACTGTATATTGTTTTATTCGGAAAATCGGCCAACCCTAATGGAAGGAAGGATGGATGGATGGATGGACGAATGTCTACAACTGCTGGGTAGATGGAGATATGCCAAGAATGGCTGTATTGAATGGATCAATGAATGGCTGAATGTATGGGCGGATGAGAGGATGGATGGATCTGTATTCAGTTGCATTGGGGTAAACTAAATGAGTTAACAGTTAATGGGTGTCTGTACTGTACCAGAGATAAACTGACTCCCTGCGCAATTATGTATCGCGTTACGACAAACATCCAGAACGATCCTCCAGCTCTGCATTAGACCATCAGGTACACACTACCCACTCTAAATTTCTTCCTTCATTCAACATCAGGACATCATCACCTGCCACTTTGTGTGGTTCCCATTCCTTCCAGAACCCAATCCTGATCCCACCAGGAACTCCCTGTGTGGGTTGGTCCAGGCCAGACAACTTGTGGGTTCAACGCTTCAACCGTCTGTTGACTGTCTTTGAACGGACACCGATTTTACCACCAGGTGGTTAGATCCACTGGTACATCTGGGTGAACACTCCCATTTGTGATGTCACTAGAGGGTCCATTTTGCCTGTGATTTTGACTGTCTTGTAATGGCTAATCAACATCGGACCAGGTGGTAAATTGGGGGCTGTTTAAATGCAAAGTGTTTGGCTCTCATGGCTGCTGCACGCTTTGCAATTTTGGAAACGGCTTGTAAAGTCTAATCACACTCACACCTGGTGGTAAAATGGCCCTTTAAAAGGCACCCTTGAGCAAGACGCCCTAACCGCTACCTGCTCACGAGTTGTGGACAAAAGTTTCTGCTAAAATTACAAAAAATTGTTACAACTTCCTCCATGTGTTGTTCGGGGTCCATCGCTACGTCTTCATTTTTCGACCGCAAATCAAACCATCACAGTGTTTGTACAGCGTAAAACTCCCCAACCGAGTACCAGTAAACCCACCGCTGCCATCATCATCATCATCATCATCATCATCATCATCATCATCATCACGTGCTCATATTTAAATCCGAAGACACTCATGAGCTTCCTCCTCTCTCTCTCACCGCCGCCGCCGCCGTTAACCTTTCACCAATCAAATCATCGCGACGCCGGTGCGTAGAAAAAGGTCCGAGTGTGTCATAAAGAACATTCTGTTTCCCCTGCGTGGAAATGGGATGAATGGCGCCAGTCATCGTTTAATAGCCCGCTCTTTTTATACCACTCAAAATAGCGGCCCACCGTGACTAATTTATGTAGTCTGGCGGTGGCTTGGAGCGGCCGTCAGAGAGACAGGCTATTGAGGGACGAAATCACGTGTCCAAAACTACAAACACTCCCGCTGGTGGACAAACTGTTACATCTCAACGTCTTTTAACTCCAAAATTGCCGCGACCAGAGTGCCCTTGAGCATGGCATCAGTTACCAAAATCTTTGCCTTGATGTACGCTAACCGTTAGCAGAGTAGTAATCAGTCATCGTACTGCGCTACTTAAAACGATGACGTCGTATACCAAATAACAGTATAATTGTTTTGAGGAAGCAACTTAAAAAAAAAACATTTATATCCTTTCGCTAGTCGTTTTGGAGGATGTTGGGTAATTTAACATTCTTTCTATTTTTTTATGCTAATCCCTCAAAAAAATGTCAAATAATGTACAAGCGTTTCTCATTCAGTGGCTATCTTTGGGTCGTACCAACTTAAGTATTTACCTTTATATTTGGCAGACAGTTTAATCCAAAGTGACTAACAAGTGATGCCGAGGAATTTAACTGAATATGAATTTGAGTTCTGCCGTGTCTGGTTTCCACACACAAGTGCAGGTTGGTGTAGGAATCAAAGTAAAGGCTTTTTTCTTTTTAATGGTGAAACATATCTGCTTCTGAAACCTGGTCACTATAAATACAGAAACTTTCTAAAAGCATTTCCCTCTTACCTACTCCGATTCATCGCTTGGTGTTAGCGGTGGCGTGAATCAGAATTGTATTAGCCGCTGAGCTAAACGGGCGCTAACTGCCAGGCCCACCAGCCGGTTCCTGTGGTCAACACCTAACTCAAAGGTCAGAGGTCAGAGCCATACTCACTGTCCCTCGATGAGCCAGGTGCACTTGGTCTTGTACTTGTAGTTCCCCGGTCCGTCCGTGAGGAAGCCGGACGGTCCTGACAACCTGCAGAAACAAAAACATTACATTTTTAATGATTTTAAATTTTAAAAAAACAGAAGTTGGCTTCTAAGATCATGAGATGTAGGTTTCCAAAATTTCGCCTCAAAATGATCGTCCAATAAAAGGCAACTATAGCCAATATATACCCAATATTTCAATAATGAAATGTAGGGTGTCATGAATTAATGCAACTCAGATTTAACAGATTTTCTTTTGAGATCGGTAGAACTTCATCATTTGCTACATCTGAGAGGGGCTTCATTATTGAATTATATTATATTTACAGTTGTGGTTGTCATGGTAACTAGGAGTTTGTGGTAATCGGGTAGTCATAACAGCCTTGGTTTTATATATAAATATATAAAAATGTATATGGAAACTTGTATACATTTAATTTGCTACAGAACAACCGATTTCGATGGGTATGCTCTGAAATACAGGAGGAACACATTTCTGTTTGGTTCAAATAAAATTCGGTTTAAATAAAACATTCACCCCGCCGGACCGGAAATCCCAGCCTGAACCCAACTGGAGAACAACAGAACAGTTGAACATCAGTTCAGTAAGACATCCTGCCGTGCCGGTGTGTGTGTACAGCAACCTGCCCTGCTGATCATCAGCCCCTATTATTAGTATTAAGTCCCTAATTTTGACTGCTCCTTAATGACATGTTTGTGAATTCACTGCTGTATGATTTGGTATCATTTGTATGAAATTTTCTCCTAAATGACCTAACATGAATAGTCATTTAGAGGAAGAGGCAATAAATAGAGGAAGTGGCAATAAATAGAGGAAGTGCAGTTTTGTGATGACTCCACAACCAATTTGTTTTGTCATTTTTTTTCAAAGTGGGAACGCATGAAAAAAAAACTAGTCCACTCCGCCGTGTTGCATTTGGCAAATAAAACATTGTTTGCTTCCAACGGTCCCCTGTGATTATAAAAAAGTTATTATTTATTGCTTATTTCATGTCGTAGCAGGTTGAGGTCCCTCTCGGCCTCAGTGTACACAAC
>JAOPHQ010000451.1:0-29918 GCA_030340625.1 Merluccius polli
CAGAGAGAAGAACCAGCAGCTGGATGCAAGGTTAAAGTTACGTTTTTGATCTCTATCTAAAATTGCGGCATGATCTGGGATAGCTAACCGTGAGCGATGACGTCTTGCTGTTAGTGCCGGTGTTGTTATGCCGTAGATGAAAACTGTGTCGTGAAGCATTGCGTATGCGCAGTCCAAGATTACCTGTAAGAAAAAGGGCTTTAAAAACGTTAATTTGATACAAAACCACCAAACCCCCTTAGTCTGTTTTTCATCATGATTTCAAACATGTGTTTTTTATGCCCCTGAGACCTTATACAGCTCTCCCCCTATATATTTACATAGGGCCCTGGTCTTGCTAAGACCAAATAGCTGCCCGAAAGGCGTGGCCAATATGGCCGCGAGTGAGAGGACTTGCCTAGAAGGACTTTGCTTCCAGCCAGTAAAACATTATCTCAATGTTGAATCCTGATTAGTGCCCTCTAGTGGCTTCCAGCCAGTACAACATTATCTCAATGTTGAATCCTGATTACTGCCCTCTAGTGGCTTACAGCCAGTACAACATTATCTCAATGTTGAGGTCTGCATTCAAAGATGAGATTAAATGTGTTTGAAATTAGTTTTTTTAACCATAATTAGCTGCTTTAAATGAAAAAAAAAGAAAAAAAAAATGGTGTTACCCGCGGGAGTTTGACCATCAGATTACTTGTGTTTACGCTAATTTTCTGCTCAAAATTGTAAACTCGAGCAAACTATTCCCATTCACGTTGCATCCTTTCGTCTATTTGCATCTTTGGATTGACTTTGTATGTAATCGTGCCGCATGAAAAATATGCTTTGTGTTTGGTGTAAACACGGCATAATGATTTTCAAGTAGTTATTGTACCTTCTTAATTGTTTAAATATTTTCTGTATAGCCTTTTGTCTATATGGTATGTATTGCTTATGGCTTTATAAACACTAATTTCATGTTATTTTCTATTTTTCTAGGCACAACGTTTACTTCCATACGTTTTCTCAATCAATCTGACCACATTACAATCATTACATTACTTGAAAAAGGAATATGACCAAGTTGGTAAAAAATGAATAATCTTTTATCCACACACGACCTCAAAGTGGTATGTTCTACGTGTGCCATCAGAGCCAATGAAATCTCCTACACGCTAGAATCTATTGTTCATCAGTGCGCCAGGAACCTTCTCCTCGGCAGAGCTAAGGGCTCCATCAAATGGAGGCCCATTTCTCGACGCCCAGAATTCCCAACACCAAGTAAATATGATGTATGTTGGCATTATGTGGAAGGCTCTGGCTGCACCAAACATAAGAACCGGTGTACCTTTGCTAGAAGCGTAGAGGAAGCCGCAGTTTGGAACTTTGAAAAGCAACAGAGGCTAGACCACAGCAGCCTTTGCAGTTTCTTAGGTCAGACTGAAGGTGATCCTCTTGGATGCACTGTGGTTGGACAGGGTCAGTTGGAATCACTGGACGATGTCCTCAAGCGATTTGATTTGAAAGGCGTGTGCTCTACGTGTTCCAACAAAGAGAATGACATAACATACACCGTAAAAATAGTCAGTCATCCCTGTCAACAAAATTTGTTTTTAGCCAGATTCAAAGGCTCCCACATTTGGAGACCTGTTGCTGACCGTCCTGCAGGGATAAGGTGTGGCCAAAATGTTGTTTATCAAGTTTGCCAATACTTTCAGGAGGGTTTTGGCTGCATGAGACATGGTCCAAGCTGCACATTTGCAAGAAGCACAGAAGAAGCCTGTTTATGGAACTTTGTAAAACACACAAATATGGATAACAACACCATACTACAACACGCGAATGATCGCAATTCTGTGATGCCAGAAGAAGCAGCGAGGAACATACTCAAAGAATTCTCTGGTAAATTCCTTGAGTTGTGCCAGGACTGTTTCCTCAGCAGTCCTCAGAAGCTGACGATGCGGAGTGGGGACACCACCTGCGCTGCAGCGGACACCGGCGCCCACACCTGGCAGCCCATCCTGGTACACCACGTGTCGGAGCATCGAGGGAAGGAGGTCTACCACAAGGTGCGCCTGCTGTCCCCAAGCTGCACATTTGAGTATTGCAGCCACGTGAGCCAAGGAAAGCCCTGTTGGCACGAGGTCACCAACTGCCACTCGGCCCACAGCGAGGTGGAGATGGCCGTGTGGCGGGCAGAGAGCGGCAAGCTGACGGACACCATTCGTCCCCAGCTGCTCCGGCTGAGCCAGGAGCAGGAGCAGGAGCAGCAGAGCGATGGAGGAGGAGTAGCAGCCTTCTACTGTAAAGCCTGCCTTCTGACCTTGACCTCTGAGGAGAGGTTCCTCCAGCACTGTGCCACACTGGAGCATGCCCAGATCATCACCGGTGACACCAGCACACAGTGGGAGACACGCCCCCCTCCATGCAACCACAGAGAAGACTTCGGTCTCTGCGATAGGTAAGTAGATCTAGTCAAAGTAGGCAGAGTAACCAAGCACTAAAATAGAAAATTGGCACAGAGATGGCACCAAACAGGTTTTACTGCTGTAATTTCACATGGCAATCTAATCCACTTCACATTTTCGTAGCAAATAATAAAAGATCAATATATATAACTAAGGTAACATAATAACTAGATTATGGATACAAAAATAGTTAATAGAAACACTAATAATAATAAAAATAATGAATGTTGCTAATCCTAATAATTAATTAGTCTGACATTCTACAAATTACTAATCATGTTTAGAAATAGTTTTTTTTCCATTGCAATTTAAATCGACAGCAGGTTTTGTTGCCTTTTCTGAATATTTTGCCCTTTATGTGTTTCCATAGACCAAACACCTGTGAATATGGGGACAGGTGTGTAAAAGCTCATTCTAAGGAGGAACTTAGGGAGTGGCAGATGCGCACTAAAGAAGAAAAAGAGATCAGAGATCACATCGATGCTCAGGGCCTCATGTCCTATGCAGAAAGATTACGAAAAGAATACACTCACTGTTCCAATGAAGCAAACACCGTAGTAAGTCCAAAAGCACTCATTGTTTGCTATAACTTAAAACAACACATTTTTGCACTTTCACATTACAATGAAATATACTTTTCCAATTCATTAAAGCAGTTAACAGTTAACTACTATATTTGTGTGTTTGTGTCTTTTATTTTTTACAGATATCGGAGCAAGTAGATGATGTCAGTGTTACTTGCGAAGAAGAGCTATTGGTAGAGTTTGAGAAAACTAACGTGAAATTTCAATGGAATTTCCAAGTTGACACAGAGGTAAGGTTGAAATGTTTTTCATACTGTTATGGTATGGTCACACCAAAAGATTCATAAGCAGCATAAGCGGCTGGCAGCCATCCATTTTCAATGAGCGCTGGCGACAAGTGGCGTAGCAGCAGTGAGTAGCGCAATGTCTGGGTCCAGAGTGACAAGGAGAGTTGAAATGATTTTAGCTTTGCGCAAATTAGCAGTGTTGGCAACCAATAGCAGAGCTGGATTGTATTATCTCCAGCACTAGTTTCTAGCGAACATGGAGGAGAAACTATTTGTTGATGTCTCCGGTTTCCCGGAGCTATAATCACTCAGTTTTTCTTCCGGGACACAAACAGACGCAAACACAAAGGCACACTGATTTGATTATTAGATTGGATTCAACTTTGATTCCAATTATGTTGCCATGTATACAATAGTCGAAAGTCAATTATTTGGAAATATGATTTGCTTACTAAATAATAAACAAGGGAAATGTAGAAAATAGTTTATTTGATCATGCTTGGCTGCTGAGAGCGCTACAACAATCTTGATATTAGGCACAACCGAACGTGGTGTCTGCAGCACTGCTTGAACGATCCGCCTCCTGGCGATGGCTGGCAGTGAGCAGCCAGAGTGCCCACAGGCACAAATTCATCTTTTGGTGTGACCCTACCATTACACCCTTTCTACACGATGAGTTGGCAGTCAAAAGACATTAAGGTTAGAGAAGTAAATTCTAATCATGCATGAGGGCTTTACTCTAATGCCTTGTTCACACCAAACACAAAGCATATTTTCGCCTTGCATTACTCTCGCAAGTTTGACCACGTGATCATTTGTGTTTGCTCGCTGTTTTCGTCATGCAAATTTTCCACTCAATATTAAAAATGTCAACTGGAGTGAACTTTTCGCACAAGTTAAATGACGCACATTTTGCGTTGTCTTTGTATCTACTCGCACCGTGCAAAAATGTGCTTCGTGTTGGATGTGAACACAGCATAAGAATGATCTGTGCAAATATTTCAACTCCTAATTTGCGTATGAAGCCAACTTGAATCAACAATGAAGTCTTGTTTTAGGGACTGGTTAGGGTTTGGATTAGCCTAGAAATCTAGACGCCCCTAGCGGCAGCAAATTTAATTTGCAGCCAGGGGGGCACTTCTCCGTCATTTTTCTGTGCTGGAAATCTGTCAGGCCAATCACAGCGTGAGGGGCGGAGTCGAAAGCCGGGCTACCATGACGACAGAGTTGCGACGGTTCTGTGTTAGAGGGAAACAATGGCTGCTGCTGCTGGCGTATGGAGGACTAAAAGTGCCAAAATTAAATAAATAAATACACCATTAAATAATTACTTAAATGTGTCATTAATTAATATTGGAATTAAATACATAAATGTGTCATTAATTCATTAAAATACTGATTCATTTTATGTAAAAAAACAACAACATATATAATCATTTCACTATTTAATTAATTAACATTTACATTTCATGATTTACATTTACATTTCATGATCCTGTGTTGCAGTGCTTCATGAATTGTCAAACTGTCAAACTCGCCCATCAAAGTTGGTAGGCGGATCCTAATGCCTGATTGGTTACCCTGCGCATCAAGTCAAGGCAAATCAATTCTAGATAATGGATTGATGCAGAGCTAGTGAACACATTCCAATACACTGGGTGGCGCTATTCCCCTCTACGTTGGTTTAGATACTCTATTAAACAAAACTTTCTGGTCCTGCTTCCACATCCTCTGCTAAGTCTAAAACGTCTCTCACCAACTCCCTAGAAAGTTCATGAAGATCCTCCATTTTCTCTAACCTGGCACTCTACTTCAGACCAAAGCAATGGATCAGACTAGATTAGCGTTAGCCCCACCCACTGACTTTGATGGGCGAGTTTGACAATTCATGAAGCACTGCAACACAGGATCATGAAATGTAAATGTAAATCATGAAATGTAAATGTAAATTAATTAAATAGTGAAATGATTATATATGGGGTGTTTTTTTTACATAAAATTAATCGGTATTTTAATGAATTAATGACACATTTAAGTATTTAATTCCAATTTTAATTAATTAATGACACATTTAAGTAATTATTTAATGGTGTATTTATTTATTTAATTTTGGCACTTTTAGTCCTCCATACTGGCGAACAGCTGTCTTTCGACTCGGCTTTGGCCGTGACTCTTCAAGACTTGAAGTTAACATTTTATTTCACTATTCTTCCACAATCCACCATACGGAACACTTCCCCATGGACTAATTTCCGTCGCTCTGACTACGTCACCTTCTTCGTTGCTCTGATTGGTTGTAGCACTATCCTATTGCATGCAGAGGGAACTTGAAAGACAACCGTTTACCCCGCCCACACTGCCAATGGAGCAGTGCCAGACCCTATATCTTTCTGATGTGGGTCTGGCTTGCCAGGCTAGGTTTGGATTATGCTTTGCTTCTTTAAAACAGTGAGGCCTTATTGGACCTTAAATGTAGAATGAAACTAGATATATTTTTGTTTAAAATTTAACGACAATCTAACCTATATAGTATATCAGTATTACTTATGCAACTTCATCAGCAATTATTAGATTTAATTTGTATACGAGGAGAAGTGCATTCAGCTAAGCATTCAAGGTTCTCAGTATGGAAGTATATGAATACATGAAGAGCATGGAGGTCATGGGATAATAACATGACATTGTTTATGGGATCTGTCCATGGGAACTGAACAAAGAGAGCCTGTATTATGTGTATGTAATAGTGATGCGCGGTTAAGGTATTTTCTCACCTGAATATATATCCAACAAGGTAATCAGAAAAAATCATGTAGGATTTTGTCAGACATAATGGCATTATGCAATACTGAACTTGAACTAAATAATTAGGATGACATACAAGAAATAGCTGATAGCAAGAAATTAAAAAGCTGATTTTAACTAACCTGCCCGTAAATCAACTGCATATTATAAATATGCAAAAAAGGATGCTCCGCAATCGCCTACAACCCCGCTGTTATAGTCGAGTCTTGTGGGCCAATTACTCAATCCGCGCATCTCTAGTATGTAGCTGTCAGTTATTCTGATCGTAGGCTGTAGCGTAAATAATTCCAATCTAAACTAATTTGAAATTCACAGCAAACCAAATTAAATGACCATTAAATTGGATGCAGTGTTGATAGGTCTTTCATTTGTCATTTGGTCATGAATTTACACTTTTCCTCTAAGTTCATCTATCTCGCAATTCATTTTTGACTTAATGAGGTTAAACACAAGCAACAAAGATAATATAGTCTAGAGGTCACCATGGAAACTTGTTTCGAGCTATATTCAAGCACTGTGTATTCCCATTTTCAAACAATGATGATCATGTGTGTTGTTACATTTTTTATGTTTTATTTTTTGTTTCTTTGTTGAAATTACAAGCGTTAATGCTAAATCCTCTGGATCAAAATTGTCTAGCTCCATTTCCATTCCATCTCTTACACAAGTAAATATTCCGAAATACAAATAAAAGTCTGTAATTTAATCAAATGTCTTAAAATTGGCTTGGACTGGAGTAAATCAAGCTACCTAGTAAAATAACCACTTTTATGTGTACACAGAGGCTACTTGAGCATGTGGCACTTCTGAAGAATGAACCAGGAGCGTCTTTTTCCCTCAATGGAATCACTTCTGAACCAGTTTGTTCCTATTCCTTGGGGAAGAGGTTCCATAACACAGACACGCAGACCTACGACATCACAGTGTCCTTTGCGTCTGCCGTTCCAGGTTTCTATGAACAGTGGCTTGTGTTGGATTTTGACATGAGGCCCGTGCTTCTGCGAAAGCTGAAGGTGAGGGTAGGGGCGCGATCTCCGGCGCTCAGCGAGGAATCCACTACGAGCTGTGGTGTATCATTTCAGCCACTTGAACGCTGGCATCAAGAAAACAAGGTTATAATCCCATGTGTAGACCTGACAGAAGAGCAAGATGACCTGCTTAAGAAGTACAAGCCTCCCCAGACTGGTTTTGGCCTTCACGCTGTGGGTGACAGCCAGACACCATTGAATGCTGAGAGCTACAGGGAGAAAATGCACAACTTCTTGTACAGAGAGGAACAGGCAGAGAATGAGCTTGTTTCAAGGTAAATTCATTTGTGGTTCTTTTTCTAACTTTGCTCAGTATCTCAGCCTCATCTAGGAGACCTTTGTTCTTTTAGAACATAGTTAGGCATCTTAAGGAGACACCTCACTATGTTCTTAAAGAACGGAGGTTAAGTAAAAGGTACAATGTGTAGATTTAAGTGGCATCTCTTGGCAGAAATTGAAACTAGTATTCATAAGTATGTTTTATTTGGTGTATAATGACCTGAAAATAATAATCATTGTGTTTTTGTTCACTTAGAATGAGCTGAAAAATGAGAGAAATGAAGCCTAGAGAAATGAAGCCTTCGCCCTTGTATAGTTGCTTCGCCGTTTGTATAGCCGTTGTTGTTGAGACTACGGTAAATAGGTTTGTTAACCAACATTAAGTAGCTGGCCTGGGGGGCGGAGTTCCCCCGTGTTCAATAAGCTTTACAGTAATGTCTGCCCGCCAGGGACATCCCGACATCAGAACTGAATATGACATTTATAGCAGCATAGCGCTACTTTGGTTGTGTATTAAAATAATCTCAATAGATGTTTGTCTAGTTTGAAAATGTTAGTTTTTTTAAGTTGGATATTATATACAGATATTCACGCTCTGAATGAGCAATGTGACACTCCTTGATAGAGCCATCGTTTGGTCAATGTTTCTACATAATAGGCAAAGTACCCTGCTCTAAACAATAGCCTAACTAAAGTGCAATTAAACCAGATACGTCTCACATTATAAAATGTTCCGAATGGATATCATATATAATATTAAAATCACTGTTTAGAAGTGTAACCCGCTAGCTCTACAACAGTAAACTGTAGTGCATTCCGCCAGGAATGTCCCACAATCTAAACTGAATGTGACATAGCAGCATAGCACTACTGTGGTGGATTAAAAGAATCACACATCTCTAGAGCAGTTTATGGCATCTGTGGGTTATTTTTGTTAGAAAGATATTGGATATTCAACAGATATTCACACTCCCAATTACAGTGATCTGACGCGGGGAACTAAAGACATGATCACAGCTATGTGTAATTAAACCGATACGTCTCATGTTACAAAATGTTCCCAATGGATATAACATTAAAATGGCTGTTTAGAAGTGTAACCTGCTACCTCTACAACAGTAAAAAGCAGGTAAAAATACTGAGTGGCCAGTGGAGCTCCAGTGTGAATGTAACACACATAATGTATACAGGTGACTTTAGATAAGTGTACATTGGTGAAACTATCGCAGACTTAAACAAAAAAATAAAACGAGTACACGAGTACTCGTTGAGATTTGGACCGTGTATTATTTCAGTTGTCTGGTATTTATTGCACCCCTAGCACCTACTGGCACCTTACAGGCCAGTACAGGCCACCGTAGTTTCTCCTACGTCGTTGGAAAGGGGGGGGGGGGTATTCAGTTGGTTGTAATCTGCAACCTCACCGCTAGATGCCACTAAATTTTACACATTGTACCTTTGAAGGGGAACCGTCACGCTTGGCTATTTTATGATATAAAAGAGTGCTGCTTCATGCAGTCTGTATCATCAACTGTTTCCGCCAGACATCAGACCATTGACATCATTGATCCTATTTGGATGCAAATCCTGAACCAATGACGTTAATGGTCAAACTTTAAAAAAAAATGTCTGGGAGTACCGCTCCTCAAGTAGTACTCTCTTATATTAAAGAATAGCTGGGTGTGACGGTTCCCCTTTAAGTAACCCAAACTTTCTTCCCTTTTAACAGTGCAAAGGAAAACTAATAACCATGTTTGTTTTTGACATTTTTTCCTGTAGAATTGGTGTTCGTGGGGAAATGACTACATCAGAAAATTTGCAAATGCAATATGCTGGCACAGTGTTTGCCAATCATGGAGAATTGTTCTGTACTGTCTCGACTCCTTTTAATCTCACTCCAGACACTCCAGAGGGATGTGTACTGAAACGAAGCATTCGGTCTGGTCTTATAGCACCATTATGTCCAAAGGATCATGGTTCCAAGGTCTACGAAGCCATCATACTGAAGGATACCAAAAACAAAATACATTTAAAACTTTCCAAAAGATGCTGCTCAGACCTTCAACTCAAAACTGGTGAAACACACCAAATGGAGTTGCAGTTTCAGTTGGACCGCCTTCCGTTCTGTGAGATGCACAAAGCAATAGACCTGCTTCCAGATACAAAAATGGTCTTACCAGACCTTGATAAATGTGAAGTGCCTATGAACAGCACTCAATGCCATCACTTGAATGTCAAACAGCAGGCTGCAGTTGACTTCATCATAGGCACATCACATTCCAGGAAATGTGTAGCACCACTACTCATTTATGGACCATTTGGAACTGGAAAAACATTCACCCTTGCAACAGCAGCCAGAGAACTGACCCGGGATCCTAAAAACAAAGTGTTGATCTGCACCTATACCAACAGGTACCTCATCCCACCATTCGCAAACAGACAACTCATTCTGAAGCTAGAAAATATCTTACACGTTAAAGGGACTTTCCACCAGCACAGCCACGTTTTTATTACCTCATAGTGTCATCATAGCATGATCATAGTGTTCCAAGCTGTCGAAATGTACCCAAAAACCAAACAAAAATGCTCAGAATCAACTACAGACGCCAGTTGAATAATATTGTCAATTTACTACAACGTCCATGGTTAATTCCGCGGCAAACGTGAGTTTTATTTTATATTTCTCAACCGGTGGATTATGTGGATATCATCATGCCATCTATTTTTTCTGTGCTTGGTTTTACTGGATGTCGAGTTGCTAAAGCAGCTGCCATCACATTTCACATGTAACTATTGAGAGTTATAAAACAGCAGTTAGCTTTATTGGAGCCCAACATATGACATAAAAGTATATGCTTGTCCGTATTTGCATTTCAATTAAGGCTAAACTAAATGAATCCAAATATTATCGAAATCGCAACATGGCCAAGTGCAATATCCAAATCACAGGAGCTGCAATTTTTTGATAATGGTAAAATGTGTAAATGTAAATTTCGAACACCATTATGAATGAAGTACTGTAGTGCCCTGGCCTACATTTTGTTCTGTAAGAAAACCTGCTTGTTTGGTACTGACCACAACATCATGATTTTAATAGTTTTTTCAGTGAAAATCTAAATTCTAATTCAAAATGTAGCTTTCCAACTAATAATGAATCATATCGCAATCACAATATCTGTCCAAATAATCATAATATGATTTTTTTTACCATATCGTTCTTCCCTAATTTCAATAATAATACAGTTAAAAAAACTACCAAGCTTTTTATCATTTGTTTTGCCATAGTTGCCTACCATATTACCACACATATCAAAAGAAATCCTCCAGAGAAGAGAAAGTCCAAGTTAAAACTCTTGTGCTTTAACACACATTTGCTGACTTTCTTTAATCATGTCTGTGTTATTACAATATGTCAATGGTCTGTTACAGTACCATCTTCTGTAGCTACCACAGACATTGTAATCGTTGTATTCAAAGTATAAATGCCAGACCGTAATCTCCGTGAGCCTGCATGAGCCGAAAATGGTAGTTTAGTAACGAAAATACTGCATAATAAAACATTGCCATAAACCTATTTGCAAACTTTCATGCTGCATGTATATAAACATTACTACTTTAGATTAGATTAGATTAAACTTTATTCATATGCAGAGTACAGGTACAAAGCCAATGAAATGCAGTTAGCATCTAACTAGAAGTGCAAATGTAGTATTGTTTACATACAGGAAATGTAAGTTCTACAGCAGTGTTACAGCATGTAAAGCTATCTCTTCCAATATGTATAGTGATGGACAGTGGGCAGTTACAATATACAAAACACAGTGCACTGTAAGTTATGTACAGTATGAACAGGATGTGTACATTTGGTAAATGCAGAGTATAGCAACATGCCGATTGTAACAGCATATGTACATTTGGTTATATGTACAGCAGCAACATTATTTGAACAGTGTAGGTGTTTATTAATTGAATGAGATGCTGAAAGTGCGCAAGTAAACTCTAAAAATAGTGGTTGAGTAATAGTTATCCTGCATTTATAAACATAGCCATAAAACTATTTGTCTGTGCAGCCATACTTGATCATTACTTGAATGAGAGACATGGCAGGTCTCGCTGTGTATGCTTTCCTCTTCAATGTTTTCTGGCTCAAATACCTATCTGTCATTCCCTCAGTAAGACTTGGCTGTAGTTAATAGTCCTCATTTGATTGCTAGCAGCCCTTGGAAAATCTTGTGTAGCTCTTCAGGCTAATAACAAGGCAACTGAATTTCACAGAGCCAAACTCCAAGCTGATTGGCCAGGGTGATTTTGCCGGGAGGGGAGGGCACTGAGAAGCCTTTTTTTGGAAGTCCCGGTAAAAAGTCATTTGCCGGGACATTCCGGGGAATGAAAATAGGTGTATTTTGATCCACAAAAGGCATTTCTAAGCAGTTTTATCATTTGTGAGCTTTTGTTAGGCAACTTAGAGACGATTAAAATGTTGAAAATCGGTGGAAGGTCTCTTTAATCCATTATTGTCTGTTAAGTCAATTAAATGGCCTTATTTCTCTGCAATATTGCAATTTGGAGATTATTGGAAATGTAACATACTCATGAATGTTGTCTTTGGTGTGGACATGTTTAGGAAGAACTATAATTCCACTTGCTATTTTTTCATTTTCTTTTAGTTCGGCAGACCTGTATGTCAAAGATCACTTCCATTCCTTCATCATTAAGGGAAACTGCGGTATAAAGCCAATACGAATAAAGAGCAAACACTCATCTCTACGGGCCACTGATGAAACCACATTGAAATATTGCCTGCTCTCAAAGTCTAGAACCTACTTTCTACGACCCACAAAGAATGAACTAGATTCCCACAAAATAGTCATCACAACATCAATGACTGCCAAACGTTTTCATGATCTAAACCTGCCAAAGGGATACTTCACCCACATTCTAATCGATGAAGCGTCCCAGATGCTCGAATGCGAAGCGTTGATCCCTCTTGGGTTGGCTGGGCCCAGCACCAGAGTTGTGTTAGCCGGAGATCATATGCAGATGGGACCCAAGCTCTTCTCAGTCGACGATCACCAACGTTCTAACTACACCCTTCTAAACAGATTGTTCCATTACTATCATGGCCAAAACAGTGATGTTGCCCAGAAGAGTAGAATCATTTTCAATGAAAACTACCGCTCAACCAAAGAAATCGTAGATTTTGTATCCACTCACTTTTATGTTGGCAAAGGTGACATCATAAAGTGTGGCAAAACCGTTCCAGCTGGGCCAAATGACCACTCCCTTAAGTTCCATCATGTACAGGGAGACTGCCAGCTGCACACGGTTTCAATGTCATGGTTTAATAATGCAGAGGTTAACAAAGTGGTTGAAGTCGTGGAAGACATTGCCAGACAATGGCCACTTACTTGGGGGCCCAGGGACCTGAGCTCCATCTGTGTTCTATCAGAGGGATGGCAGGTAAATATGTGCTTTTATTTATTTACATATATTATCTATTTTTGATCAGACATGAGCCTAAAATCTAAAAAGGATTATACATTGATGTGTTCCTCATGCCTGTAAAAAACATATCCATTCTTCTTGTAAAATCGTAATTAATATTTTTTTTCTTTCTTTAATACTCTTAGGTTCGTAAAATCAGGACAGCACTTGTAAGAACAAATCTTGAAACGGTCACTGTTGAGAATTTCCAAAATGTGCAAGGTAGTTTTAATTTGATTTGTTTGTAACAAAGATTTTGTGATTTCTGTCAAAACCTATTAATAGGTACATATATAATTTCCTGTTTGTATATTTAATCAAATTGCATTGACGTTTGCATTAATTCCTGTCTTCTTGCCACTCTATTTGTATTTCAACAGGTAAACAGTTCAGGGCAGTCATAATAAACTCTGTTCAAACATGTGGGAGTCTAACAACAGCTCACTTGCCTGGCATGGAGCTTTTGAATGATGCCCGCGTCTTTAACACAGCCATGACCAGGGCCCAATCCCTGGTGGTGGTGGTAGGAGATGCTGCCGCCCTCTGTTGCTTTGGAAAATCCTCAAGAATCTGGAAATGTTACATAGATCACTGCATCAGCAAGAACAGTCTTGAACCAAAACATCTCACCAAAAATGTCTTTGAAAGGGTTATCGAAGATATTTCAAGGTTTCATAGGCCTGAGCACTCTGAGAGCTGTGATGTCAAAGATGTGATTCTTCAGCAGCTAAAGGAGGAATATGACAAGTGTGAAATGGACTCAGATGAAGATAGTTTGGATGGTGGGCCAAATGATGGTAAGAAGTATTCACACAACACTGTGGGTAATACTAACCATTTGCAGTTGTGTAAAAGCCGACCAAGTGATTACAAGCATGGACAGTTGGTCACTGGGTCAAGTAACTCAGGATACGTCATACCATTTGACAGTCCGACCAAACGCATATACCTAAAAGGAAGGAAGAATTTGGGCCATGCTTTCAATGGAGATGAAGTGGTCGTTGAAAGATTTTCCTCTGATGGCATTGAACAGCACAGGGTGTTAGACATAATCTACAGAGCAGATTCAAACAATGTATTTGTGTGTACAATTGAGGATCCAGAACCATACAAACAAACACAAGGACAGTCAAAATTCCTAAGAAATATCATGGTGCCTATTGTTCAAAATAGCCCCAAAATCTGTACATTGATCCTCCAGACAAATTGGAAGAAATTTCCGGTGTGGAAGCAAGTTGATGGTCATTGGAGAATTGAAACATATCACAACTTTGATGAAGATCTCACACAAAATCATGTTTTCATGGTGCAGGTGATAGGCTGGAAAGATGGTTGTATATTTCCCTTAGGTAAAGTGATCGAGATTCTTCCTGCTGGGAGGTCTTTGGAGGCTGGACAAAGGATTCTGAACCAGGAATTCAAAGTCACACCGACCAAATTTGATTCCTATTGCCAGCTAGATAAAGAGGGGAGCGCTTCTACCTTGAATAGAAAGGATCTTCGTGAAATAACTACGTTCACGGTTGACCCAAAAAACGCAGCAGACTTGGATGATGCCATCAGCATCAGAGATGATGAGAAACAGTATGAGGTGGGAGTTCATATCGCAGATGTGGCAAGTTTTGTGTCACTTGGTGGCACTTTAGATGAAAAGGCAAGAGAAAAGGGTGCCACATATTACAGGGGGAAAAATGAACCATGTCATATGTTCCCTAAAGACTTGATAAAAAACTGGAGTCTTCTACCAGGTCATGATCGCAAGGTGGTCTCGTTGATGGTGAAAGTCAACAAGGAAACAAATAAGATAATTGGTGAACCAACCTTTCAGCTATCTCTGATCAGGTCAGATAGACGTCTGTCCTATGAAGACACAGAGGACATCATATGTCAAAACATTGGACATGGTACAGTTGAAGATTGTGTCATGGTTGCTTATCATTTTGCAAAAGCTCAAAGAAAGAGCCGACTAAGCCTGGGGGACTGGGCTTATGCTCAAACTGATAAGGAACGGGTTCCAGGGAAGAGAAAAGCCCATTTGATGATTGAGGAGCTAAATGTGTGGTTCAACACAGAGGCATCTAAGATGTTGACCACTACAGAAGATACTCAAAACTGCACACCATTGCGGTGTCAGGCTGCACCTGACCAAAAGAAGGTACAGAAATTCAAGGAAACATATGGAGAGCTTGTGCCACTATCTTTCTATGTAAGGAACAAAGTTGGACATGACCAACAGGTTACAGAAGGCCAACAGTTTGCTAATAGCAAGAGCTTTTGTGTGCTAACAAAGGTATGGAATGACATCCAGGCGGCAGCCAGAGAAGGAAGTGACATTGACAAAATAGTTGACCTGATTGCTGCAGATGACATTTACCCTCAGCTAATGCCAGTACTGAAAGAGTTTAAAGAGTGCCTAAAAAAAGCGTATGTAATTCGGTCCACATCCTCTCCGATGGCAAAGGTTGGGCACTACTCTCTGAATCTAAAGTCTTACACACAGGCATCCTCTCCGATTCGAAGATACATTGACGTTGTGTTGCAAAGGCTTTTGCACACAGTCATTTGTGGAACACCAGTCAAGTATTCTACCCGAGAGATTGATATGTTGTGTGAACAGTTTGAACACACAATGAAGTCTGCAAATGACTATGAAAAAAAGGCTGAAATGATTAACCTTGCAGTTAACGTAAAGAAACATAATGTCTCAAAGCTAGCAATTATTGTGTGCACAGACAAAGAAAGAGAATGTTTCAGGGTTTCCTTTCCTTTTGACAAGGATGTCTTCCCAGACAGTCTACCAATCATGTATACAGACTTACAACTGGAGGACCAACCGGTTTATGACAAAAAAAGTAAGTGCATGACACTCAAATGGAAAAAACGAGTCTACACATTTGCTAATGTGAAAATCAAGGCAGGAGTGAGAAGGCTACAAAACAGTAAATACTGCACAGAGATCCCAGCCACAACATGGAAAGCCATTGTTAAAGCAGTTCAAGATGAAAACTGGAAGGAAATGAAGTCTATCATATTGGAAGCAAAAACGATACAACTGGAACCTACCTGGAAAACAAAACCATCCGGAAAGGTGTCTGACCTCGAGGATAACCCATGCACATTGGAAGAACAGCATTACATTGAGGTCCAACTGAAACCAGGTGATATCCTTCAGCTCCAAATGACATCAGAGGTAAAGAAAGGTTTCCTGACACCAACGGTTCAATTGATGTCCCTCAATGACAATTTGGAGATTTGCATCGACCATGCACACAGCCCCATTACTTCCTTCTCCAAATGTGCAATGTCTCGTACCAAGGGTAAATACTTAAACACAGATGAGTACATCGCAGTGTGGAAGCCATTGTGTGAAATGGAGTCTGCTGACACAGCAGTGAGTGAAGGGGACAGTATCATCATTGAGGACTTGGTGGTGAACTTCCAGGATGGAACACAACTCAAAGGAAGCTTCAACCTACCTCTCACACACATTAAGGAGTGGGCCATTGAATGCAACCTTGCAGAGTGCTTGTTGTGCATACGGAAAAGTGGTTTAAAGCCAGATTTGAAACAAAGCTATTCCAAAGAGGTGGACCCGAGCACTTTCACATGGGTTGTTCATGGCGTCACAGAGAAAGTAGAAGACATAAAGATTGAAAAGGTCAAGAACAGAAAAGTGTATTTCTATGTTAGTCACCGGCCCATGGAGATTGTTCCAGACTGTGTCTTTCAAAACACTACTTTCACAGTGGAATTAATCCCAAAGCTTTTGCCAGACATGTAAGTGAAGTAAAAATATATTCCTTTTTTGTTATAGTAAATTAATTGAGGTCACCATGTATTTGATGTTATTGTCATGTGATATGCATATTTTTGGGTGTACATTATTAACAAGTAAATGAAATGTACAACATTCCTTTTTAGACGTAAAAAAAGTGCTGTCATCAACATTGCCTCCGCATCGCACCATGTCCAGAGTATAGCACTTGGGAAGCACATTCCAAGAGAGGGTAAACCAGTTGGTTGGCATCGTTTTTTTTATTTCAGCAATTCCAATTCATTATGAATGCAATTTTAATATAAAAAGTAATTCTACAACCCTGCCTTTTTTTGCAAATGGCATATTGCAAAAAGGGAAGATTACATTTTTGGCATTTTTGTTGTTGAGAAACTAATTAGAAATCTCAAATGTTTATATGTAATATATAAAATCTTGTCAGGTGAAGCCGCTCAGAACAGTGCTGTGCAGCGGTACCAGCTCATGAGACAAGAGCCACCAAAAGGACTGCCAAAACTGAATGAGAGTCAGTTGAAAGCTCTGGAGAAAGCTCTCAAACACAATTTCACGCTTATACAGGGGCCCCCTGGTAAGAACAATATGATTTTTGTTTGTTTTTTGCTCATTGCCTCATATAATGAAGCAATAAATTATTGTAAATATTGTCTGAACCTCTTTCATAGGAACTGGAAAGACAGTGTTGGGAGTGTACATTGTGTTCTGGTTCCGTGAGCTAAACGCCAGAACCAGCAGAAGAAACATTGACCCAAAGGACAAGAACAAAAAAGATGTTATTCTCTACTGTGGTCCTTCCAACAAGTCTGTTGATGTTGTCGCTGGCAAGTAAAATAAAAACTGATCACTTAATTATCAGCATCATTCTGGAATGTGACATAAAGTGATTGTTCTAATAATTCACACAATGCACATGGACACAAGTCTCTACTTTTGTATCTATTTAGATATTGTTGGCTGTTCATTATTCTTGTTTTCCTTTTAATATTGCCATGTAGAGTACCTGTTGAAATTTGGAGATATGTTAAGGCCTCTCAGAGTTTACAGCCAACAAGTGGAGATGCTGGACTACCCTTACCCTGGCAGCAGTCTTCAATTATCTCGCAGTGCACTTCGCCAAGAGCACTCCAAACCACAACTCAGGTATTATCAGTTAAAATCATTGGTTACACTTTACATTAGTGTCCTGTTACAGTGTAATTACACAAGTAATGCTGTGTCATAAGCAATGTAACAATATGTAATTGACTTAATATGTAATAAGGAACAGCATGTAACAACAGTGTGTTAAGGGTTAACCGGGCAGCATACTTCAAAAGACATTTAGGTTGGCTTTCCTTTGCAGACAAACTTGTTATATGCTCGATGCGGTGTTGGTTTGGTCACTGAACGTTCCATTAGTTAAGACCAGTGGGGTCTCCATGGAGACAGGGAAATCGGATCAAAATAAATCACGCCCACCTTGATTTTCTGACTCATCACACACAATGTTCGAATTGCTGTCATCTGCAGAGATTTTGGCAAGTTACAAAATCTTGCAAATGCAAGAAGTGCTGAAAAATAATGGAAGTATGCATTTGTTTTCTCCGCGATCACGTCAGATCTCGCCAAACACCTTTTCGGGCGGATCGCTTTAGAGCTTAAGGTTAGGAATAGGCAAAAAAGTGAGTTCCACACTAACCACATTGTGTGGTTACAGGCTGTTCTGTGATGTTATTACATAGCAAGGTTCTGCAGAAGATCTCATATTACCCCTTCTCTCATTTCCTTACACTGGCTTCCCATACATTTAAGAGTACATTTTAGAATCTTGGTCCTCACTTGCAGAGCCTGTGGGAGAAATGTACTCTTACATTTAATGATAATATGTAATTATTATCTTGCCATTATGCTGTATGAATCTAATAAATGTGGAGAAATACAGAGAATCACAGATGGGAGACTCTTATACAAATAAACCTTAGATGTTTAGGGCCCCCGATATAGTTAGATTCTCAGGGTTGCCCTGAGAGGAAAAGAACAGATGGTACGTTCTACAGCCTTACCTTGACGTTTTCAAGGATCAGTCACTGGTCAAGGTGGCTAAATCACCTAAACACTCCCGTAAACATCCTGCAGACACTGGGATGAACCTTGTCTATTATGTTGATCATGCGGCCCCTGCAGTTGTTAATTACACAGCAAGATAATCACATCTGTATCTACCCCTTTTGTCTCCCGGTCAGAGGCGGGTCAACTGACAACCCTGTGACTGTCGTAAAAGTAGACATGGGAAGAGTCACTTACAGTCACACACTCTCTCTTTGTCTCTATTCTACTTACACTTACTTATGTTTAATTAGTTAACGTTACCTTCAAAGTTTAATCATTGCATACTTTGAGTGGATTCTACAATCATAAATTGTGGTATTGTAGTCAATTAGTTGAATGAATATTTATTGAGTAGACGTGATTTTCATTGTGCTCATACAGGTTGTCATGCATCTTTATGTTGACTCATATTTGTTACAGGTACATTTGTTTTCTTTGATTTGTTACTTTACTCAGGATTGGTATTTGTTATATGTAAAGTACCTCAAGTCAGTGATTTAGTTTGTAGTTCATTTTATCTCACAAGTACATGTGCTGCAGAAGTGTAATGGTATGCCCAGCTGGCGTGGAGCTATGAAAGGGCCACAGGGGAGGAGCCTAATCTTTAGGTTCGAATCAAAAACAATGTATAGGTTGTTGTGATTGGTTGATTGCATGAATGCATGAAGGAGGAAACCACAAAGGGAGCCAATATAACCTGAAGTCTGAGTCAAGAATATCAGTTCTTTGTCAAACCAACTCGGCTATGTCTTTACCTTTCATGCTTCAGATCTCCCAAACTCTCTTATTTTGTCAAGTTAAGTGTTAAGTGTTATATGAAGTTTATTCCACAACATAATTGGCGTCACAAACAGGTCAAGCCCCCTTTTACATTTTGGACTTAATGTACGACACTGCATGTCAGTCTCACATTTTTTTGTATGTTTTTATTGTATTTAATTTATTTTACGCTTGTGAAGCACTTTGACCTTTGTCTGCGAATGGTGCTATATTAATCAACTTTACTTACTTGCTTACATATTAGGTACATGCTATTACAGGTTGTTACATTGCACATTACATTACTGTGTAATTACACTTTAACAAGGACACTGCCATCTAAAGTGTACCAAATAATGATATCATTAAATTTAATAAGTTCATCATAATTGCCAATGATTATTGACGTGTTGTTTGCTATACAGGAGCATCACCTTACATCACCTCATGCGAATGGATCACAACCCCTTTTCGCAAGAAATAAAAGTGTTTGACAATAAAATCAAACGTGCCTTTCAGAAAGAGGAAGCGGAACTGACCGATGACGAAGTGGATCAGTAAGTCACACAATAGTGTGATTGCTTACTTGAAGTTTGTATTTAAGTGTGACTGTATGGATCTTGTTTTCCTTTAAGGTACAAAGCCCTTCTCAGAAAGGCTCGGGAATTTGAGTTAAAACGGCATGACATCATACTCTGCACATGCACAGCATCTTCCTCCCCTGGTTTGACCAGCGCAGTCAGTGCACGCCAGATCCTCATCGATGAATGTGCAATGGCTACAGAACCACAGAGCCTCATTCCATTGGTTAGCAACAAACCAGAAAAGGTTTGTGCTTTCCCTTGATTTTGTATACTAGTAGTTTACCATTTGATAAATTCTCTTTAAATGTGTATATTATATTCATGATACATCTTAATTTCCATCCCAAGCGCAGCTGGATAGGTATGTGTGGTTTGTAGCCCTCAACATAGTTCTCCAGTCAACAATCGCGCAGCACCCCCCCCCCCGTCAACACAGCACCCCCCCCCCCCCCCCCCCCCCCCCCGTCAACAATCGCGGGGGCCCTAAAATATTATTTGCACCGGGGCCCATCATCACGTCGTTAAGCCAGTGTCTCCAGTATATTTTTATAAACCTGTGTGTTGAGAGTAACAAAACACTACAAATCAGACCTCAGCGTTCCTGTTAGTTTTTGCTAATTTACTAGTGCATGGCCTGTCTTGCACTACTACTCTCACCCCTACACTCTCTACAGGGGCGCAGCTTGCCAACAGGCAAGGCAGGCAAATGCTTGGAGCCCCGAGGGGCCCGCCCCCCAACCCCCCCTCCCCCGTCGGCCGTAGGTCCGGTGTGTGTTACGGTCGCGCGCGCCCCCCCCCGCGTCGGCCGTAGGTCCGGGGTGTGTTACGATCGCGCGCGCACCCCACCCCCCCGAAAGACATTTTTTGCTTGGGGCCCCCACAGACTCAAGAATCGCCTCTGACTCTCTAACAACAGGTCCTCTCTCTAACAGCCTGGTCCTATTCTCTAACAACTGGTTCAAGCACAGTTAGTGTCTTTGATAAAAAGTAAAAGTTCCTCCCACACAAACATCCACATGCAGATATTCTTGAATAGCTTCTGTGTGGTGTTCATGTACAATGATCTTCTTGCATGAAGAAAAGGACAACCTTTTAAAATCATTGCTCATCATTTATGTTGATCCCACCCAGGTAGTTTTGCTCGGTGACGACAAACAATTACGTCCAATCATCAAAAATAAGCGTGCAGGGAATTTGGGAATGTCAAGGTCCCTGTTTGAACGTTACTGTACCATGCACAGAGAGTGGGTGATCATGCTCGACACTCAGTATAGAATGGTGAGTAACCAATGTATATGACATATAATACAAGTGTATCTTCATAACGTTACATAAAGTATAACAATTTGATCTTCATGATTATTGTATACATAACAATGTTTTTAACAATTGTCTATATTGCACCTTTACAGCATGAAGAAATATGCCAGTTCCCATCTGAGGCATATTATGAAAATCGTCTCATAACTGCAGTGAAACGGCCCAACAGTGTTCTACTCATTGACAAGAAGCCAAAGACAATAGTTTTTGGACACATCAATGGAGAAGAAATCAGTCTGGTTGTGAGCACGAAAAATGGGAATGAGAACTCCAAAGCAAACGTTGCAGAGCAAAATAAAGTGGTAGAGTGTTTCATTTTTATCGTACTGTGGGGCATTTAATTACTTAATTCTATTGTTAAGTGCAGATATGGGTGAAGGGGAAACAATCACAGTTAGGTCATGCCAGATAATTAGACCAATAATTAATTATTAATTACCAATAATTAGACCATATATTTTTCATTTTTGCAACTTTCCCTGAACTAATAACTTTTGAATGTGAAAACATGAGACAGGATCTGAATACCATTGCCAATTACTGTGTCAATATTGGGTTCTACTAACCAACCGTCAATAACAATAAACCTCTGATAATCTTCTTAACTATGGCCATATTTATTGAACTAGATATGGCATATAAACATGGGGTTATGCATTTCTTTTGTTGAGTAATACTCCTAGCTCACCTTATAGGCATATTGATACCTTAAACATTACGTATAATGATTAATCGATTTGTTTTGCACAAAATGTTGTCAGTGGTAAACTCTAAAGTAACCAGATTCTTACATCATCCTTCGATTCATTAATGGGTAGTTATATATTTGGTTTTGTTGTACACAGGTGGAAATTGCCCAAAGTCTGGTGATGAAGGCCAGGGTGGAGGAGGAAAGTATTGTGATTCTGTCACCTTACAATGCCCAAGTGTCAGAAATAAAAAATTGCCTGAAAAAAAAGAAACTGAGCAAAATCACAGTTACTACCATCACCAAAAGCCAAGGTGAGAGGCTACTTTGTGTTTCTGCTACTCATCCCTCATAGGCCTACAATTCATTACAGCATGCTTCTCATTTAAATCTAAAATACAAACTACTTTGGAGTTTTGTAATTGGAAACTCAAGGATGTGTTGGAGTTATACAGGGGTAAGATTGCTGTTAACACCAATTGGAGGCCAGTGGCTGAACATAAAATAATGAGTCTAAGACGAATTGTTTGTTGTTGTAAATGGCAACAATTTTCTTTTTTCAGGAAGTGAATGGCGTTATGTCATCATATCCACCGTGCGGTCTCTGCCGAGTCAGCAGATTGAAAAGGACGCGGACCGAGGTTGGCGTTCCAAGCATCTGGGCTTTTTGGGCGATCCAAACCAGATAAATGTTGGCATCACTAGGGCCAAAGAGGGGTTGTGCATCATCGGTGAGCAAGAACCCTAGCACCTGTGTCTGTCTGTCTGCTTGTGTGTGCACATGCATGTGTGTGTTTTTTCTATAGATACCACTTTTACAGGTTTTAGACTACAATTGTAACTTAGGGCCCTTCTCTTATAATACAGGAAACCAAGAGCTGCTGGACTGTAGTCCAGCTTGGAATAAACTCCTCAGACACTACAAGGCAAAGAGCTCTGTCACCACAGCAGAACATATTTCTGTTGCAGAAAGAGCTGCTTCCAGGTTCCATCCCGTCTAACTTTAAGCATCCTAAATGCTCCTCAGGTTTTCTTTATTCAAGCATCTTTTAAATAGTTAAAGGAGCAAGCAAGATGTTTCTTTACAGGTTTTTTTTTCTCCATTTTTGCATTTTGTTAATTCAATTTAATATACATTTTACTGTTTATCGTAGTACTTTATGAATGTTGATTCAGATTTTTATAATGCAGGTAATTGGAAATGTTTTTGTAACTACAATTTTTAGATACATTATTTTTACATTTATGTCTTTATGTCTCAAGATTCAGTGACAAAGTCGCGTTTTGCATTCCATTTAATCCTTGTTTGACATGACATGGCATGAAGTTGACACTGTTCAAATGTGAAATCCCCAAAAAATATTTGTACCTATGATAAGATCGACTGGATCTGTTTGTGCTGTGATTTGTTAATGGGACCATTTACTTACATTTAAAACATTTACAAATATTTGTATTTTTGTATTTGTATTATTATTTTTTGGTGGAATTGATTTAGTCAATTCCACTCTTTTGTTCATTCGAATTATACTTGAGTAAAACAAAGTTAAGTCTTAATATTCAATGACCATGGCACCTATTGTGTATTTTTTCAGAGGAGCATATTTCACAATAAAGTTCACACAGTATACATTTTTCTCATATCCTTATTAATTGTATTGGAGGGATATTGTGGGACACACCCCAACACGAGCTCCCTTGCACAAGTATTGAACCAACAGTCTCCAATCCTGTCTCTCCCTTGAAGACGAAGCTATCTGCTTGTCTCTCAGATTAAGGCCAGCAGAGGGAGCCAGCATAACGGCACGTAGCGACATGCTGCCATCCCAGCCCCTCAGCTGCTGTACAGAGAACAGAACAGAGCCAAGCATCCAGTGTCACATGTAGACAGACACTACACTATCATTTACATTTGTAGCAAAGTTACTACTCATCACCAACCTTGTTCATATTCATATGTTGCTGTACAATGAAGCAAGTCAACGTCATCACTGGAGGAACTCAAGACGTTTATTAGGAAATAGGCTGAGAGGCGTCACTGCCCACAGACGGTGAGACTATAAGCAGCTGAAGTCAGTACATGGTTCAATAAAACACACTATATATATATATATATATATATATATATATATATATATATATATATATATATATATATATATATATATATATATATATATATATATATACCCGGATTAGGAAAAGCACACACTGTTCTCTCAGGAGGGGGGGGGGGGGGGGGGGGGATACAAGGAGGGGGGGATACATAAACATAAGTCTATGCGAGTCGTATAACAAACATGGAAATATCCTATAAACCTTTATTTCCTGATGCCAATCTGTTTAGCATTCACATGGGAATATAGCAATAACAATATAAATAATATTAACCTAATAATAATGCCACGCTTAAATGCCTAAATGTATGCTGAAATATGTAGGCTTACGTTTAGCTTAGTCAGGTACCTACACTTTTTTTTTTTTTTAAAGTTTGATGAGTTTATCCAGCAAATAACCACCATGATTTGAAACAGGAACCCTAGTAAAGCACGTACGTGTATACGTGCATTTCTTTGTACGTCGTAGTTCCGTAAAAAAGCATGATTATTATTGGTAAAAGCCATAGAAAGCAAGCAAAAGCATGGTGTAATAATCGAGGACGTGGATGATAGGATTGCAAAAAAGGAGCTACGTGTGGTGGTAACTTGCGTTTGAACCATGGATGTACAGTAACAGCGACGTGACCCCACCAGCCTGGGAGCAGCAACGTGCACAACACGTGTCCCCGCCTCTCCCTGTATTTTGATCACAAGCACGTGAGGTACCATGCTGGAGGGAGGAACCATTCTCATTCATTGTAGGGGCGTCGGAGTAAACACTAAAATTGAGTTACAGGGTTCGAGAAAGACTCGAGTCGCTTTGTTTGAGGTGACATTATGTAAGTGACAACATGATACTATACATAATGTTATAATATTGTAATTTCAACAGAAAATGTGCACATTCAAAGTATTTACATTTATGCTTTTAAATCCGCACGCCGTATACAACGGTGATACAACACACATATCCACAGTCCTGATATTGTTTATTGGGCACTAACTTCGCCGTGTACTTAACCGTGTCCGTTACGCGCCGTTATTGACATTTAAATCGTCTTAAAACTGACATCGATACCCCGTGTTCTTTTTTGAATGGACTCGCCCGGGACAGGAATCCTCCCCTCCCCTCCCCTCGGTGTTCAACTGTGTGAACACTTTGTACTTTATGCATGTCTCCCAGTCCCGGGACATAAGGCTGTTACAAATACCGTGGACACACTGGGACGCGTCGCTGCCGCCGTGGACAACATGTGGAAATATATGGCATTAGTGGTTGAATCGTGAAGGGAGGGACCTATGGATACCGCAGGTGACAACAGGCGGAGGCGCACCAGGAGCGTGCGGGCATGCTGCAGACAGTTCGCCGCGCCGGATAAATCCACCAAAAGGGAAATCGCCAATGTGCTGAAGTCGCTGAGCATGGGCAACACGGACGACGACGACGACGACGTGGAGAACAACGACGACACCGTCTTCCTGAAGAACGGGAGTCTGGAGAGGAGGGTCATGGCGCCCCGGTACAACCTCCTGCGGGAGGTGGGACGGGGCAGCTACGGCGTGGTGTACGAGGCGGTGGCCCGCCGCTCCGGGGCTAGGGTGGCCGTGAAGAAACTCCGCTGCGACGCGCCGGAAAACGTGGAGCTGGCCCTGCAGGAGTTCTGGGCCCTGGCCAGCCTGGAGAAGCGGCACCAGAACGTGGTGCAGCTGGAGGAGTGCGTGCTGCAGAGGAACGGCCTGGCCCAGAAGATGAGCCATGGCAACAAGCGGTCCAGGCAGTATCTGCGCCTGGTGGAGACGTCGCTGAAAGGTAGGACATGCCAGTGTGTGTGTGTGTGTTTTATAAAACAAAAATGCAGTTATAGGTTTGTTCAGTGTGTGTTTAAGTGTGTAACACATCCGTTTTGTCTAGAAATGCCTCGTCCCAAACATTGTGTCCAAACGTTTCTGCCATCTTTGAGGGTTGGTCACAGCGTTACGTAATGTTGGCCCAACCAGTTATACGTGGTTTGTTACATAGTTGGTGGTGTTTATGGTCTGGACGGTTTTGAAGAAACTTAACATATGGCGTAATGTCTGTTTTAATCTACGATAACTATGTATCTGTTTTTAGTAAAATGTCGTTGGAAATATAAACAGGCCGACTTTTTTTGTCGCCATGACATGGATTTAATTTGGGGGTTAAGGGTCGTCCCGAGTCTCGCCAAAATGGAGTCTCCTATAGCACACATTCCTATGGTACCTACCAGGATTTGAACCAAACATTGAACCAAACAGCGCCTATTTCCATGTTGGGCTGTTTTGGCCGTTGTTAGCGAGTTATATTTTGCTTGTTTGTAATGTGAAAGTAAATATCATTACGGACAACAGGGGAATAAAGTCAACCCATGTTTGTTGTTGACTGTTCAAATGACATACAGCTGTGACAACGCCATTGCTTGATAGGTGTGTGACTTAATTATTTCATGGCTATTTGTAATGTGCGCAATAACTGCAACCGTGTGACGTTTTAGTCCAGGAACCTACTTCATCACTTTTAGATGTGTAGCTGAGGTTGTCCCTCAGAGAGGAAGGAATACCCTGGGTTGTTATACTTTACCTTCTTATTCCTATTTATAGAGGCTTCCTTGACTACATGTTCATTACATTTCATATACATGTTGCCCCACTAACATAAAGGCTTATAATGCCACACCACCCTCACCGTTGCCCGGTGCCTGCCTGCCCCTTTCGTTGCAGGCGAGCGAGTGTTGAGTCACCCAGAGGAGCCCTGCTACCTGTGGTTTGTCATGGAGTTTTGCGAGGGCGGTGACCTCAACCAGTTCATCCTCTCCCGGCGGCCGGACCCTCGCACCAACAACAGCTTCATGCTGCAGCTCACCAGCGCTGTCGCTTTCCTGCACGACAACAACATCGTCCACCGCGACCTTAAGCCCGACAACATCCTCATCTCTGAGAAGTCCGGCACGCCTGTGCTCAAGGTGGCCGACTTTGGCCTCAGCAAGGTCTGCGCCGGCCTTGGCGGCACGGCCTGCCCGGGCAAGGAGGGTGAGGACAACAACAACAAGAATCGCACCTCGAACATCAACAAGTACTGGCTGTCGTCGGCGTGCGGCTCTGACTTTTTCATGGCCCCCGAGGTGTGGGAGGGCCACTACACGGCCAAGGCGGACATCTTTGCTCTGGGCATCATCATCTGGGCCATGGTGGAGAGGATCACCTTCATCGATGCCGAGTCCAAGCGGGAGCTGTTGGGCACGTACGTGAGACAGGGGGAGGACATTGTGCCGGTGGGAGAAGCGCTGCTAGAGAACCCAAAGATGGTACTTAACATTCCGCAGAAACGGCGGTCCTCCATGTCGGACGGTGTGAAGAAGCTTCTGATGGACATGCTGGCGGTCAACCCTCAAGATCGACCCGATGCCTTCGAGCTTCAGGCCCGGGTGGACCAGGTCACGTGCGCCGGCTGACTGGCTGCACAGGTATGTTTCCTTTCCTTAACGTCTCAACAAACATTGCATGTGTTAATTTCTACCGGTACAATTTCTAGATACAAACAGGTGCCAACTTTTTTGAATGCCCATACCGACCCTTACCTGAACTTTACCCTCCAGAGTTTTCCCTACATGCATCCAGCAGTGGCGAAGCACCGCCGCTGGCTTACTAGTGCCTGATCGCAGTGTAAAAACCATGCGCAAACATATGTATCATATATGCCCCTTAGTGCACCCCCCTCAAGTTGTCATTGGAGAAATACTGATGGCAAAATAGTGCTGTGCTATTGAAGAATAAAAAATGCATGATGATACTTTAGGTGGCATGAGCTCATGAATGGCTTTAGACTAAATGTAGGAAGCATAAAGAGAATAAGTAACACAACAAGTTACTTAAAGAAATAATGCAGGCCAAAACACTTTGATATTGTTACAAACGAATGTCTTGACATCGATTTGCTATTCATTCCAGGGTTTATTATTCTGATTATTGTACTTAATTGTTATTTGCAATTTGTCACTGGCTATCGGCTTCCCGCGATCCGACGTGTTTTTTTCCCCCTACATTATCCAAAATGACTTTCGCTATCCCCTCTCAACATCAGGAGGCAACATTCTGTAAATTGTACATTTAGAAATTTTATAAATTAATCAAATGTATTATGATATGTATAGCAGGCTTTACTATTCATTGTGAAAGCTAGCTAGACATTTGGCAGTTTGCTATGATAAAATATCAATGTACAACATGGGCGATCAACGGGACAACGGCCGTGGGATTAGAGAGCTAGTGACTCAGCTGGGAGAGCTAGCCTGGTAACGCTAACGTTAGGCTAAGCAGTGGTGCATTCTAGACCACTCAATGGAAATTTTTCGGTGGTATTTTGATCACATACCCCTCGCTTTCAGGGAGAAAACCCAAACCCGAAAAAAAGAAACCTTTCACAGTGTTGTAGCCAAGACTTTGGTGAACATTTCGGTATGCAGCTATCACTGGGGCTATCCGATTAATCGCTGCCTGACTGGTTCGGGACCGCATGTCGAATCTTAGATGCATTGGCCATATCTGGGTTCCCCACTGCCAGAACAGACCAAATCGACCAGGTTAACGGCGACTACAACAACGACTACCAGGCCATTTTCTCTTCGACCGAGATCATGGCCGTACCCCAAGCTAGCAAAGCCAAAGTGCATTCTAGATTTATGAGGCTGCTGGCCTGGCAAAAATGTATGTGTCCTGTTTTACTAAATTACTGATTTCTCGCCATAGATAAAATTGAATATGCAGTGCTTCTGAGACAGAACCTCTGAGTTGTTATGGGAATGAAACTAATATCCAATACTTGGTTGATGCTACAGCGATTTGAAGACGTACTCTCTTATTTAACCCCATTGAAACTACTGCAGCAATGTCTCCTTGTGATGTAGCAGCGTCTACAGAAATTGAGTTTAGCCACGGCAAAGTTAAATGCTACACAAAACGGTAAGCACTGGTATGTTTAGCATAGCGACAATTTGTTGTCTCGGTCCCTTGAGTCAGATCACGTTCTCGTTGCAAACGAAACATTCCATGGTGCGCTTGGCAGACCGGTCCGCACCCAAGTCCAGGTGCTGCATTCACATATGCCCAAACGAACCAAACTAGGGACAGAACCACACCAGGGTTTCAGCACAAACGCTCCAAACAAACTGGGTGAAAGCGCCCTTGTGGTTAACCGTGTGATTCTGTGCATTTATGCAGCGTAGTGACATACGTGTTTGAGTTTTATTGGCAGTGACATTTACATGGACACAAAAAACAGGGAACACTAATTATGTACCAAAAATGACACCTAATACATTCGAAGATTATCTTATTCTATCTTTCTTGCAAACATTATTTTCCAAAAATGAACAGTAAAGCTGTCATTATAGTTGGTGTGATGCGCCGTTCGTTCGTGATACAGAGCTGCACAGCAAGGCCCGTAATGGCGTCGTTGTTTACGTGCCCGTTAAGCACCACTGTGAGGACTATAAATCGTCCTTTGGGCTGCTGAGCTCACTGTTTGACCCCCCCCCCCCCCCCCCTCTTTAGTTCCCAGCTGTACTGCTCACACACTGGTAGTTGTCTGGCCTGTATCAGCTGGTTTGTTTGAGGTTGGCTGCTGCACCTTTACATAACTCAACCCCCTCCAGGCAACCCTCCCTGGCGTGTGCATGCGTGCATGTGTGTGTGTCCCCTTATTTAAAATGTAGATATTTTTTGACTGGC
>JAOPHQ010000452.1:0-34117 GCA_030340625.1 Merluccius polli
ATCCGCTTGGGTGTGACCGCTTCATCTTTTCTTTTTGTCCTCTGACCGGCTCAACTCAACTTCTAGAACGTTGAGATTCAAATGTATTTTTGTTTGCGCTATTACATTTATTATTTGTTTAGATAAGGGGGAAGGGGGGGGCCTCCCTCCACCTCCTCCAGCAGATGCCGCTGTAGAGCAGAGTAATGACACCGCAAATACGGACGTTTATCATCTTTTTTTAAAATATATATTTTTTAAGAGGCCCCTGATTGGCCGAGGCCCCTGATTGACCGAGGCCCTGGGCTGAAGCCCGGGTAAGCCCTTGCATTAAGGCGCCACTGCCTGTTGGCGCAGCCTGTGAAGGAGGATGGAGTGATTTACAGTGTCAAAGGCTGCGCTAAGATCGAGGAGTAACAGGATGTTGAGGGCACCGGATTAGGGTTAGGGTTTAGGATTAGGGTTTCCTATTAGGGTTAGGTTTAGGATTAGGGTTTCCTATTAGGGTTAGATTTAGGATTAGGGTTTCCTATTAGGGTTAGATTTAGGATTAGGGTTTCCTACTTGGGTTAGATTTAGGATTAGGGTTTCCTACTAGGGTTAGATTTAGGGTTTAGTTTTTGGTTCTAGTGTTAGGGTTTAGGTTTAGGGTTTGGTTTAGGGTTTAGGTTTAGGGTTTGGTTTAGGATAGAGTTAGGGTTTCATATTAGGGTTAGGGGTTAGGGGTAGGGTTAGGGGTTAGGTAGTTAGAGTTATCTCGATGACCCCCCCCCTACCTCGTCCAACGACTGGGCAGTTGACTGGGGAATCAAAGGCAATGCACTCACCAATATCCAGTCATCCGCAGCTCTCTGTTCCCATATTACCAAGAATGAAGAAGAGGGGGGTCTAAGGGTCCTGAAGGTCTTGGGTTGTGATCTGAAGGGCTAGTCAAGTAAGTTGTACTAAGGGATGGAGAGTGGAGAGGTCCTAGGTCCCATTGCATCCACGGCCTAGTCACCTAAGCTGGACTAGGGGATGGAGAATTTAGGGGGTGGAGAATTTAAGTTCAATTGGTTTGGGGTAGGTAAGATTCAACCGTATGTGGTGTAAGATGGACTGTGTGAGTGAGGCTAATCCTCATAGAAGACTGGGTTACGATTAAGGTCCTGATACCCTGGACCACCACACCCTGCGTGCTGTTCCTAGAATCGGAACCCAGGGGGGCCGCATACTTACCCCCTGACCAGCACAAACCAGTTGTTAACACCGCTAGGTAGCTCTGGTTTGGCCAATCAGGGCCGGAGTCAGGTTCTCATCGTCTGCAGGGTTCAGATGAACTAACAAATAAAACTTACTGTGTGTCGCCCTCAGGAATGGAAAGGATTAGTACAAATCATAATGTTCTTTCTATCCTTCCCCCCCAGGGTGTCCTGTCCAGGGAATGAAAAGGACCAGCCCCGGTCAAGCGGTGCCTTCCAGATCAACTCAGGACAAAAGGGACCAAGGACCAAGGGAAGGTAGAGTGAGGGGTTATGGTTAGGGAAGGTAGAGTGAGGGGTTATGGTTAGGGAAGGTAGAGTGAGGGGTTAGGTTTAGGGAAGGTGGGGTTAGGGTTAGGTAAGGTAGAGTCAAGGTGAGACGTCTGTTTGGACTGAACTCACCCCCGCCGGATTGGGCATGTAAACTCTACCTCCCCCTACTCCCTCACTTTCATGAGGGAAGAGAGGAGAGAAGAGAGAAGAAAGGCAATTAAAAGTGAATCGAATGGTTAAAGGTAATTGGATTGTGTATCAAGGTATTATGTGGTCTGGACTAGAGTATTTGGGTAGAATAAAACTGGTATATTTTTGTAACAGTATTATGGGTAGAATCAGACCAGGGATGTTCTTGCTGTAGCCTTGAGTAAAACCAATGGTTTTTGATCGTGGCGTGTGGCCTTGAACAGTCCCTTGTTGCATCACTTTCAACCCTTTTTCTCTAGAATCATTTTTTAATATATTTTTATTATTATTAATATGAACCAAAGGAAGTTTGTAAAATACATGTGTTTTAATGACCCAACTGGTAACAAATATATTATATGGAACAGGTATAAAAGAAAATTATATATAAAGAATCAAAATAATAACAATATAAAGAAAAATAACATTTTATTATTATAGAAAACAGGTAGGATTGTTGAACAATGTAATATATATCCAAAATGTATAAACACGAAAGGAACTGATTAAAAAGATGGAACCATGAACATATTAAACAAAACCTGTACATTTGTGAACATAATCATAACAGTTTAAAATAAGGAAGGTATAATATATAAGAATAATTAGAATGCTATATACAGAAAACTGTGAACAGAATAATCTGTATATAGCATTGTAACTAAATCCAAATGGATTAGTAGCATATATAATAACATACAGGAACTGTATAAAGTAATCGTGAACATTAATAAAGCGAAAAAATAATAAAGAACAATTGAACTTTATATAATTAAACGTAATTGAACAGGTTATTATTATTATATGATTAATCTAAAAAAGCCACATCAGCTGTGCGGTTCTGAGTGTCCAGCAGAAGCGGTCCTACCATTAAGGCGAACTCGGCAATTGCCTTAGGCCTATCATCATGTTGTTAGTCTGAATGTGTTTCTTTACGGTGTGCTTTCCCGTTCCAGGTTGTTCTTCCCGCTTCGCTGGTGGTGCGTTGTCTCCCTCTAGTGGTCGTGTTGCGAAGGACACGGTTCCAGGTAATGGGCCTTGGGGAGGCGTCTGGGTTGGATGTGCTCTGGATGGGGCTTTATGGTTGTGGGGGTTTGTTGACTAGTGCCTTGAGGTTTGTTGTTGCTTGATCAATTGTTGTCGTCTTTATTTTAGGGAGGTCTTTTTTTACCAAACCGGTTGCAATCTGGATTGCTTTTTCCCACTCATTTATCGATAGACGGTTTATTTTGGTTTGTACTTCCTCCATTAAGGATTGGTAGTGTTCCTCAAGTATTTGGAGGGTAGTGTACGTCCAGTTCTTAGCGTTGTATGTTTTGATGCTGTCCGTTTGTGTGGTGGGAAACGCCGGTCTGACCAAATTCGTGAAGTCGTCCTGGATACGCTTTAGCCTTCTGGGCGTTTCCGTGGTTGGTGAGCAATTGGTATGCTGCAGGTGGTGGTAGGCTTTGAAGTATTTGGCGAATACTGAGGAGTTGGAAATCGGTTTTTGGACTCGACATGATGGAATCTGTAAGAACCATAGAGAGGATAGAGATGGTAAGGTAATATAAAAGGGGTTTGAAGAGAGCCCGTTCATTCGATGGCCCTGTCTAGGTTAGGTAGTTGGAGTTATCTCGATGACCCCCCCCCCCCCCCCCACCTCGTCCGACGGGTAGTTGAATGGAGGATCAAAGGCAATGCACTCGCCAATATCCAGTCATCCGCAGCTCTCTGTTCCCATATTACCAAGAATGAATTGGTTGTCTGTCTTGTAGTAAATCCAGTACTGGTTTTATATTGTAGACTTGAAGGTTGTCTTTATTCCAGGGTTAAAGGCCATGGTGCAGGTTAAACACCACTTTGGATTAATGGGTACATAAAGCACTCAAGATATGTATATAAAGTTAGAAATGTCTCCAAAATGGTGTTAAAGTGCAGTTTTTGGTCGTAACGGTTATTTTTAACGCAATTCGGCGATGACGTCACGTGAGGGAGACGTGGTGGAAGTAGCCTCAGCCTTGTACTAGAACTATGGCGTCTAACTGGGATGAGGAAGAGGTGGCAAGACCCACAATTAACATTTATGATGGCCCACAGCCATATAATTTCGAACCGGTCAGACGTGAGAGGGCGAATGAGGAATTGCCGAGAGCCGATGGCCGTCAAAGACAATTAAATGCATGGTCAGAGGAGAATGAGTGGAGAGTTGGCGAAGTGTCCTGGTGAGCTAGCTACCATTTAGAAACGCAGCAACGAGTGCTGGAGCGGTCTATGAACAGCAGTGCATACAATAACACTTTTTTTCCCGTCAGGGTACTGCTTACCGGGAGAGGGAGAGAGTAGTAAGCGTGTCTGTGTCGCTGTGTTTGGCAGGTGTCTGTGTGGGCGGTGTCGTCCCATGGAAACTGTGGTGGAGAGCTTGTGTTGTAGGGAAGTGAGTGCGTTTTGGTCGAGGAGCTCACCCCGCGGCCAGCAGAGGTAACGTGCCTAACTCAGCATCCAGGATTTGAGGCATGCTGCCTGAATCCGTTTGTGCTAAAGATGAAGTTTGTGCTACTCACATTTCAGGCAGGATCATGGTCCCCTTCAAGCCAGCAGGCACGAGTATGTTCATTATTTATGTTTATTTTACCATTACTAGACTAGAGATGTGTTGCATAAACATGCATGACAAACAGGTATACAATTAAGTTTCCAACCTACTTATCCCTAGGCAATACCGGTACACAGCGTACAGGCAGGCTGTACGCTGGCCTTATGGCGTTCTCGGTGTTCATAGAAGGAAGCCTCTACCCTCCTGTCTGGTTTCAACCATCAGGCTACAATTTCAGAGTGGTGATGAGACCTATCATGGCTTTCAATGGCCTCGTTTGGATGACAATGAATAAAAACCATATTGGCACAACATGAATAAAATCAAGTATTTTTCAGTTCAAGAATTATGTCATGCTTGTTCTGTTGTGATCGCTCAACGGCCCTTAAAATGTGATAAAATACACAGAACACGTAAATTCCAATGAAAACAGTTTATTAGTTTATCCCAAGTATATTACTGAACAAAGAGACAGGTTGGAAAGTTCCTGATAAAGTAAACAAATCTCAAAAAATGGTTAGGCACAAAAAAAAATCAACGTGTAAGTGTGGGCAACATGTAATAGTCTCTCTCTCTCTCTCTCTCTCTCTCTCTCTCTCTCTCTCTCTCTCTCTCTCTCTCTCTCTCTCTCTCTCTCTCTCTCTCTCTCTCTCTCTCTCTCTCTCTCTCTCTCTCATATATGCATGCATACATACATGCAGTGATATCAAAAGCACATAGAGCAAGACCCAAGACAAAAGCACACACGGAGGTCCTTTTCGGGTCATCATTCCTTACTCCCTTTCCTACTAATACTACAAGGAATTATGGGGAAAAGTGTCAAATGGAGATGTAAAGGGAGCATTTTGCAACATTTTCTTGATTGTAATCTTGTGCGAAAATCAGAATCCGAAAAGGACCCGTAGACAAGGCACTACCAGGTACAATGATTGGTAAGCTATGTTGAATTATATAAAAGAAATTTCATGCAAACAAAAGAAATAAAACCACAGCACACAGAATGAGCAGCATGCAGAACCCCTTGCAAAACCACATGGGGTACAGTGACACAAGACAGGCACAAGAGCAGCAAGGTCCCACCACCAACAACTAAGTAAAAAAAAACAAAGCAATAAACAGCACACAAAGAGAAAACATAACATGCAGCACGCAGAAAACCACCACCAAAGTAACTACAACAACTAACAACTAAATGATTGGACCTGTCTGGGAAAAAAATATACATTCTAATTAGCTTTGTTGAAGCGTGACTGCTGGGCTAGATAGAGGCTGACGGCCTCCTCCTTTGGAATTTGTGTGAATGTTTTGGCGATGGGGGCGGGTGCCGAGGCTGACAAATTGGCGCCAACCTCTTGAAGAGCCTTTGGGGAATTTGTGTAGCTCTCCCGAAGGACCTCCATTAACGACGTTGCATAACCTGCAGACATAATAATAATGATAAAATACTGTATAAAGACCGCCGTCACTGATCACAGATGCCTCCATTAACGACGTTGCATAACCTGCAGACAATAATAATAATGATAAAATACTGTATAAAGATCGCCGTCACTGATCACAGATGCCTCGTGCGCCATGTCAAAATATGATAGAACTGCATGACACTGCTTACCGTATGAGGCCTTCTCTTTGATAGGACGCACTACAAAGGCACCTTTTCTGAAGCGTGGATATCGCACGCAATACTTCTCCGTACCATCGCTTTTTTGTGCTGTCTCTCGGTGTGAGTTGTTATAATGTATCGCCGCTAAGAGAAGCCTACAGAATAACACATTTGGGAGCACCTTAGAAACCTGGTATATGATGTATGATAAAATAGGGCACTACTATTCCATTGGATAGCACTGACCTGCTATACATGCCAAGGTATGAAAACCCAGTGTGCTTGGGTGCGAAGTGCAGGATGAGGGAGTGGTAGGCTTCAAGGGAGAAAGTCTGGTGTTGTGGAGACAGCTGTCTAACATCCTTAAGTAAGAAAGTCCTTGTTATGATGCTCCAGTTTTGCTGCTGCCACTGAGCCTGCAAAGACCAAGATAGGTAGGCAAGGAGGCAGACAGACACACAGACGGAAGACATTCTATCATACAAGTGCTGTCCACATGACGTGGGTATGGTAGCCTTCCATCTTCACTCTATTTACCACCTTGTATGCTAGACCAATGCTTAATGCCATCTGTCAAACATGGTGGAGGCAGTGTAAGGGCATATGGGACCATCAGTTTACCTAGAACAATTGGCAGCTTTAATGCCGAAGATCTGCCTGGCTGTAAAATGTGACTTTTGAGCGATAGATAGATAGATGGATAGATGGATAGAATTCATCACAAAGACAGAGAGAGAGAGACAGTATTCATCACAAAAGTCAGCGTGTCATAGCACCCAGGTAATCACTCGACAAAACGCATAATGCCACATACTGTGTACTGTACCTAGTTCCAGCCACTCTTTGTCGTGTTGATCCCCCTCCAGAGGGGCAGGAGCGCAACTGGAGAAGGCAGGGGTGTCATGGTCGTGGATGTCCTGGATATGATTAACCAAGCTTCTCCATTTGGCCTCCATCACAGCTGGGTTGCCATCTTGGGTTGAGGCTGCAGTCCAGTAGAGGTGGTTAACTGTAGCTGGCCTCCACAACATTAGTTGGTCACATTGTCGGTCTTTCGAGGCCGTATCCAAGGCCTTCCCCAGACCTGTTTTAGAACAAATGGTATTAATTGAAATGCAATAACAAAAAGTGCTTCAAGGTTCCAGCAGTGGATACATACTTTTTCCAATGTGCCAGACATCAAAATAATGCCGTGTCCCTTCAGGGCACAGCTCTTCTCTCACCCATTTGGCAATCTAAGGAGTAAAAGGCAAAACTTTTGTGAAGGCTTGCCCTCAGTGCATCAGCAAAGCAGAAACGTCCAGCCTCAGTGCAATTCATAAATCTACATTCAACATTTTTATTGTAAATGCCTGGCGATGTCTGTCTGTTATGAGCGTTGACAGATGCAGGTCCTGCCTCCTCAGCAAGCTGATGCTGCGCTTAAGCCCCTCTATCTCACACCAAGTGCTGTTGGGGACCTCTGAGCTCTGCAACATGACATAACAGTGTAAGTGTAGAGTGCTGGTGGTGTTGAAGGCCTGAAGGAAGCGGAGGGTTGCTGGGCCAAGCATTATAATACACTGTACACTAGTTAGGAAATACATAATAAAGCCCTATGCATGGTTGTACTAGTGGAAAAGTGCTATATTAAGATGCTATATTATGATGCTTTGTCCAATAACATCAGGCTTACCTGGACAAGCTGAACGTCCACCACCTTGTTCACTCTGTCCTCTATCAGAGTGTATGAGCCGTACTTGGCACAGTGCCCTGGAGAATCCGACCTGGGGATAATTACAAATTTGAATTATGTTTCAAGTTTTTAATAACCAATGTCTAAACACAATCCACCATGCCATCTGCAAATGCCAACTAAAGCTGCCCTACATGATAACAAAATCAAAATGTGCAACTGGTCTATGAGCTCTCACACACAAAAACATTAGGAAAGACAAAGAACAATGAATTAATGACACAAGTTCATTTTTAACACCTTTTCAACATTGCCCTTTTCATCTTGCGTACCCCTTAAATAGAATAGAATAAACATTCTGCTTTACCTGCAGTCACCAGCAACAACTATGCCTCCATCCATTGCCCTGTGGTCACTAAAATTCTTGGCCTGATCGTTCTGCCAGGCCTGAATGATGACAGGGATGGTGTAATGGCGCTGATGGCGAAAGTAACTGCTCACACTGATGCACTGCAGGCCAAACAGGGTCAACATTCTTAAGGTCTGGGTGGCCAAACATCCACTAAAATGAATGGCCCCACTTAACAGGAGGTTGCAGGTCGGCATGTTCCTGTGGAGCATTGGCTGGTTTTGCCAGAAACGGTGGTAGCCACATGATGCACAGACCTAGATATGTAAAAAAGAAAAAGAAAAAAAAAAGAGTAATCAACAGTATATCAGGTTTCAATATAGAGTAAGTACTGTACATTACTGGTCAAAGGTTTTCAATGAAACACACATGACCAGTAGTGTATAACACTCAAATATGATGGCATCATGCCCTCCACTTGCGACACTACTGGGACACAGTGCAATTTGAAGCCCCGTGGAAGGTCTCACGGTAAATGTTGGGTATTTTAGGTGGTCGATATGCTGTCTAAAACATACGTTTCCAAAATCTATGCATACAGGACATTTCCATACACATTGATGAAATTAATACATAGCCTACGCCAAAACATAACCACTTAGATTTGCCATGATTGTCATATGTTTGGGTATGTTTACTACCTCTGCCACAGCTGTGCAGATGAACCTGAAGCCCAAGATGGTCAGCGTGGGGACACAGACCCAAACTTCCACTCCCCTCACAGATATCAAACTGGGAAATACGATTGTGTAATATGTAATGAACATGTGAAGTCCGCGGTGGGCGCACCGTAAACGAGATAATCACTATAAACGTTACGAAACGTCCAAACTGCCTATTGCAACCAAGCGCATTGTGAAATCTTGGGTAATTTCTCTGTGATCAATGTGTCTATATTTAATTAACGTTTAAACACAGAATGATACTGTTTTTCAAGCATATTAAAGTCGCGTCCATCTTTTCTCCGACTCGTCTTGTTGTGTGGCAAATAGAACGCAAAAACCCGACGGGGTCCCTCGTTTTCCGAGACGGATGTGACGTCACACCCGAGCTGCAAGTCGCGATTACGAGACAAATAGAACGCACCATAAGTCTAACTATTCAGATTGAGGGACTTCATTTATAGATCAAGTCAATCCTCCTTGCTGTTTGCGTTGCGAAGTCATCAGTGACCTGGTCATACCAAATGGATCTTTTTAAAGTGATTTCAGCATTTTCTTTTCAATCGAAATAATGGCCAGATGTGTTAACCTCTCCGCCCCATCGCATTCCGTGTGTACGTTTTAATTCGTTTCAGGCAGGAAAAACTTACTTTTTGTAATAAAACGTTAACAATGTCCTCCGTTTCCAATGTTTCCATTGTGCATTTAGGATCTTGCTATCGCAGATTTCACAGACCGGGTTTGTTATCGACAGCGTTAGCCAGTGATCCTGCATATTGGTTCATAGCGCAGACGGATAGATGTTTGAGCGAATCAGAGCCCTTAAGGTCCCACTCAGAGGAGGATTTTCCTCCTCTCTCCCATTGAAACCCATGTTATCCACCGGCCGCCAGTACGGGGAAATGAATGGGTGTCAATGGAGACGGAGGGAGGACGTTCCTCCCTGAAGTAATTGTCAATAGGCGATAGGGGGTGCTAATGTCCCGTTACCAGGGAAACAAACATTATACACTCACCGGCCACTTTATTAGGTACACCTTGTTAGTACCGGGTTGGACCCCCTTTTGCCTTCAGAACTGCCTTAATCCTTCGTGGCACAGATTCAACAAGGTACTGGAAACATGCCTCAGAGAGTTTGGTCCATATTGACATGATAGCATCACGCAGTTGCTGCAGATTTGTCGGCTGCACATCCATGATGCGAATCTCCCGTTCCACCACATCCCAAAGGTGCTCTATTGGATTGAGATCTGGTGACTGTGGAGGCCATTTGAGTACAGTGAACTCATTGTCATGTTCAAGAAACCAGTCTGAGATGATTTGCGCTTTATGACATGGCGCGTTATCCTGCTGGAAGTAGCCATCAGAAGATGGGTACACTGTGGTCATAAAGGGATGGACATGGTCAGCAACAATACTCAGGTAGTCTGTGGCTTTGACACGATGCTCAATTGGTACTAATAAGCCCAAAGTGTGCCAGGAAAATATCCCCCACACCATTACACCACCACCACCAGCCTGAACCGTTGATACAAGGCAGGATGGATCCATGCCTTCATGTTGTTGACACCAAATTCTGACCCTACCATCCGAATGTCGCAGCAGAAATCGAGACTCATCAGACCAGGCAACGTTTTTCCAATCTTCGATTGTCCAATTTTGGTGAGCCTGTGCGAATTGTAGCCTCAGTTTCCTGTTCTTAGCTGACAGGAGTGGCACCCGGTGTGGTCTTCTGCTGCTGTAGCCCATCCGCCTCAAGGTTCGACGTGTTGTGCGTTCAGAGATGCTCTTCTGCATACCTCTGTTGTAACGAGTGGTTATTTGAGTTACAGTTGCCTTTCTATCAGCTCGAACCAGTCTGGCCATTCTCCTCTGACCTCTAGTATCAACAAGGCATTTGCGCCCACAGAACTGCCGCTCACTGGATATTTTCTCTTTTTCGGACCATTCTCTGTAAACCCTAGAGATGGTTGTGCGTGAAAATCCCAGTAGATCAGCAGTCTCTGAAATACTCAGACCAGACCATTTACACAAAGGAATTTACTAGACCAATTTAGATTTGGAACTATTTTCGGGCATAGCACCGGCAAAGCACCGCTGCCAGGCGCAAGGCCACCAGGCAGCACCTGAAAACCCTCAACTTCCGTCAATACACCGGCGTGACTACACAGTTCTCTGCTACTGGTGTCCTTGCGCCTGGCAGCGGTGCTTTGCCGGTGCTATGCCCGAAAATAGTTCCAAATCTAAATTGGTCTAGTAAATTCCTTTGTGTAAATTTGCATTGATATTTGTACTCGATGTGAGTGTACAGGTTACGAGAAATAATTATAACAAATCTTGAGTTATTTGATTCACTTTTGCAACGATATGCTAGCTGGACACTCTGGAATACAGCGACTACGCTAAGCTAAAGCTAACCGCGGCGTTTCTAGATTAGGACAATGGCTGGGTCGGCTACAAAACGCTTTGGCTCACTCATCCAACTCTAGGGACTGCGGGGAGTGACCCAATTTCACCTGGGGGTGGCGTGTTCCTTTAAGGGCATTAATTCATTAGAATAGTCTGGGCAATCTACATTTTTTATTCTCAACAATGTTAAGGAGGATCTTCCTCCCTCTCCTCAATGGAGAAGCCTCCACTGACCAACACATACACTAAAGATGCAGACTGAAACCCAGCAGGTGAGGTGTGGGTGGGGCTTAAACCTGGCAGAAGCGGTGTGGGCGGGGCTTACTTGGGCAGGTAGCGCGCCACGGTGATGATCTTGTCCTTCAGACACACCTTGTGGAAGGTTCTGCCCATGCTCAGCCAATACACTGTCTCCTCCTCCTCCACTCTACGCAGACACCAGACCTGCGTACGCACCCACACACACACACACACACACACACCCACACACACGCACACACACACACACACACATACACACACTTAACCGACAATCAGGAACTAAATCTGATTCCTGTTGGCCAGAAGAGCGTGTGTGTGTGTGTGTGTATGTGTCTGTCTATCCCATGTGTGTGTGTGTGTGTGTGTGTGGGTGGTTACCGCGTGAGTACAGGGGGCTGCTGCCCAGGGGCACTGCAACGGTTGCCTGGTGCTTCCTGGCGTTTGATTGGACGATGATCTGGTAGCCCTGCGTCAGGCGCTGGCAGATGCACTCCTCAAACACCTGGGGGCGCTCACAGCCGGCCCCTCGTCCCGCCTGCAGGGGAAGCCAGAGTGTTGTTGGATATGTACAGTATTTGGGTGCAGTACCGCTCCAGGTCTGTGGGGCGGCTTGGCCTCCACCTCTGCTGCCTGGGCCTCCACCTCTGCTGCCTGGGCCTCCACCTCTGCTAGCTGGGCTAACATCTCTGCTGCCTGGGCCACCACCTCTGCTAGCTGGGCCTCCACCTCTGCTAGCTGGGCCTCCACCTCTGCTAGCTGGGCTAACATCTCTGCTACCTGGGCCACCACCTCTGCTAGCTGGATTTCCACCTCTGCTACCTGGGCCTCCACCTCAGCGAGCTGGATCTCCACCTCTGCTGCCTGGGCCTCCACCTCAGCTAGCTGGATCTCCACCTCTGCTGCCTGGGCCTCCACCTCAGCTAGCTGGACCTCCACCTCTGCTGGCTGGGCCTCCACCTCAGCGAGCTGGACCTCTACCACCACTGGTTGGGCTGACATCGCTGCCGGCGGGACCTCCAAAACTGCCAGCAGCTCATTCAGACTCCATCAGCGGTGTAGCCGTGGGTGAGTCCAGGACTGGGTTATGTCCCAGGAACCCTGTGTTCAAAAAACAACGATCTGCAAATGTATACAGCACCCTTAACCAAGCTAAGGTAATCTGGGACCCACAATACAATTCAAGAGGTCTACTTGGTGGACATTTAAATATTAGAAGCATTTTGCCCAAGTGTGACCAAATTCATCATCTATTAAGTAACTCGAACCTGGACTTTTTATGTTTGTCTGAGACCTGGCTAAATATAAATTCACCAATGGCGGGACTGTATGTACCAGGCTACAATATTTTTAGGAAAGACCGGGTGGGAAATCGGGTGGAGGGGTAATATTTCATGCAAGGGAACACTTAAAGTGCAAACAGATAGAATGGGTCTGTAAACACAATCTAGAATGGATCGGTCTTAAAATAGCTCTCTCTCCACAAATGTCGATAACGCTGATTGGGATGTATAGACCTCCATCGGCCTCTCATGCGTTCTATGCGGAGCTTCAGGCTCTACTTAAAGAATGTGATACGAAAAATGAAGTTATCTTGCTTGGAGATTTAAATATTAACTGGCTTGACAAATCGATTCGGAGACAGTTAAAATCACTATTAACTCATTTTAACTTTACTCAATTAATCAAAGGTCCTACTAGACTAACCACTTCCTCTGAAACATGCATAGACCGTCTTTTCCAATAAGTGTGAGAGAATTCAACAGACGTTCAATATGATCACAGGTCTGTCAGACCATAACTTCATTTTATTCACAAGAAAGCTATCTAAAAATAGATTTTCTTGTACTAAGAAAACATTATCAGAGCAGATGAGAGTACCGAGGAGGGAGATTCCAAATTTGACACAGGCACTAAACAATATCAATTGGGATAATTATCTCACCCATAATCATGTTAGTGACAACTGTAATGTATTCATGACTGTTATCCAAGAGACAGTGTCTGCATTTACTAGAAAAATCAAAGCAAAACCATCAAAAAATAATCACCTCCCGTGGTTGAATGAAACCATACGGACATTACTGAAAAAACGACTTTACATTACTTAAAATATCACTTAAAACGAAAAGGGTGAATGATAGACAGAGATTTACTTCTCTTAGAAATAAAGTGGTAAAGGAAATTCGATTTGCAAAAGCAAATTTTTTTATTAATATAATTAGTACTGCAAGAGGAAATGCTAAAGAGATCTGGACAAATATTAAAAAACTGACGGGAAACAGTATAGTGTACAGAGAAATTAGGGAGCTACAGCTAGAGGAGAAAGTCATCCATGATCCAAGGGACATTGCAACAACTCTGAACGATTACTTTATAGACTCAGTTAAAGAACTGACTCAAAGCAACTGCCCCCGGATAGAATACCACCCACCAATGCCACTGAATGCCGACAAACCCTTTCTTAATTTGTGTGTAGTGTCGCAGTCACAAGTTGATAAAGCTATGTGTGGCCTCAAAAGCTCTAAAGCCAAAGATGCATTTTGTATGGATGTAACATTTCTAAAATATCACAAAGATTCTTTCATAACACCCTTAACTACTATTATAAATAAATCCATTAACGAAAGTTCCTTCCCTGAACCCTGGAAGTGCTCTGTCATTACACCAGTCTTTAAGTCAGGTAATCCTGCAATAACCAGCAACTACAGACCGATAAGCATACTTCCAGCAGTCTCCAAAGTCATGGAAAAAATAGTAGCGGAGCAAATTGTAGATCATCTCAACAACAGTCCATATACCTCAAACAGGATGCAATTTGGCTTTAGAAAAAATCATTCTACTGAGACGGCGGTTTGCTTCTTTCTGGAAAACATAAAATCAAAGCTGGATGCAGGCGGTGTCATTGGTGCTGTTTTCATTGATCTTAGAAAAGTGTTTGACACCATTAACCACCAGATTCTGTTGACCAAACTGTCTCATTTTACCTTCTCCCCAAGTACTCTGAATTGGATTGAATCATACATTTCTGCAAGATCACAGTGTGTTAGGATGCAGAACATGAAGTCAACATCCCGTAACAACAATCTTGGGGTACCACAGGGGTCAGTACTAGGCCCACTGCTTTTCAGTTTGTTTATAAATGATCTGCCAAGCTGTTGTCCTTTGAATGTCACCTGCCAAATGTACGCCGATGATGCTGTTCTGTATGTCCATGCAAATGATAAAAAACACGCTGCGCAAGAATTGACAGATGCTATGACAAATGTGTATAACTGGCTTGAGAAATGCCAACTATACTTGAACATATCCAAGACTGTTTGTATGTACTTGTCAAAAAGAGCAAATACCGACAGTGATCCTAACGTTTCTGTGCAAGGTAAAACAATTGAGGTGGTACAAGAGTTTAAATACTTAGGAATCACTCTTGACTCACAACTTCTTTTCAGATAAAAAACATTGTGAATAAAATTAAGTTCAACTTGTCCAACTTTAGGTTTATTAGAAACAATCTAACTCTAAAATTGTACTTTGACACTATGATCATGTCACACATGTCCTACTGTGTAACAAGTTGGGCATCGGCCTGTAAAACGATACTAAAACCGATTGAAACAGTTTATAAACAAGCTCTGAAAGTACTAGATAAAAAACCAAAAACGTACCATCACTGTCAGATATTAAAAAACATGAGTGCTTAAGCTGGGACAACACTGTTAAAAACACAGATGCTATCTTGATTTACAAAATCTTCAATGGCAAAGCACCTCCTCCATTACAAGAATGTGTGAAAAAACCTGAAACAGATCAACAAGAGCTGTAGAGGTGACTGTCGTTCCTTTTAGAAAGAGTGCCTTTAGTCAAACCACTTGTTCTGTTCTGCTTCTCACACCGTGAGTTCAATACCACACAATACGTGAACTCCCGACTCCGACCTCTTCTACCAAACATCTTAAAGCTTGGCTGTTGGAAGAACAGCACTGTTGCCACAACCTGCCTAATGTATATCGTGTGGTGTATGTGTGTTTCACGATCCACTAATCTCTTCATTGTTCTTGCTTTTCTTCTTTTATTTTCTTCTTGTTGTGTTTTCTCTCTCTGTAATTACTCCTCCTGGCCATGAAGGCTAACTATTCTATTTGTTGTTGCTGTTGTTTTATTGTTTTAACTATCCTATGTTGTTGACATCAACCTGCCGAAAGGACTAAAGATGGAAATTAGCCGTTGGCTATAATCTTGCATATTTACATGTATATGTTCATTAATATGTATTGTCCCTGTTTTAAATAAAATGTTTCTTATCTCATCTTAATTACCAAGTTCAGCACTCTGCTCAACTTTATTTCTTTGTCCCTTGTGCTAAGAAAACAACTGTTAAAGAGCTTTTAAGTTTAAAGCCCCAGCAGACTGGAATAATTTACCTGTTGGTATTCGATCTATTTCAGCATTTGTTGTGTTTAAGTCCTCTCACGTTAAGATGGACTGCTCTTGTTATCAATGAAGCCGTCACTGTCAATACCTATTTTCTATATCTTATATTTATACCTGATTATATTTCATGATCCACTAACACTCTACTGTATGTTTTTGGCCACTTGGTTGTTGTAATGTTTTGATACACTAAATGTATTTGGTTTGTCTTTTTGTTTGTGCTCTTGTCTTGTTTTGTTTTTGTTTTTTTGTTTTGTTGGATGTACCTTGTACCTAATTGTAGTATTATTTTATTTATTTATTTATTTTTATCTTTGCCACGCCTTTGTTATGTTGTTATTGTGATACATGTTGGGACCCCCTCGAAAACGAGATGGTACATCTCAAGGGGTTTTATCCTAATAAACAAATTTGAACATCCAGACTGTTGTTGACCAGGACCTTGCGGCTCGTACCGTCCAGCCGGGTCACCTCAAGGTTGTTGCGGCCGGTGTCGGTCCAGTACATGTTGCGGGCCACCCAGTCCCCAGCCAGCCCGTCGGTGGTCTTCAGACCCTGGCTGGTAGTGCTGGGCGGTATACCGGTTCACACCGAATACGGGTGTGTATTTTCGTTATGATATGAATTTTTACTATACCGGCATACCGGTGTATTTGATTACACAACGTTGGGAACGCTGCGCCGCGCGACACTGTTTCAGACGGACCCTTTTCAATGTTGCGCAGCGCGCTTCTAAACACGCATGTTACGACCAGAGCGTATTCTCGGACGACTGCGAGGCAAACCAAGGTTAGTGCTGGAGTTACGTTGCAGTGATGATGGATAGGATAGACACTGAACAAAGTTACGAACTCGAAGAACTTGTGCCAAAAAGAGGAGCCGTGTCTGCTGTTTGGAGGTTTTTTGGTTTCAAAAAGACTGACGTCGACCAAACAACCATTTCATGCAAGTGTTGTCGGGCTAAAGTTGTCGTTGTTTTATACAGGATGATACTGTGAAATAAGTTGCACTTATGTTCAATGTTCTTTGCATGCTGTTCAGTTTGTTTTACTATATTTTTTTGGTGTCAATATATACCCCAAAGCCCATATTAAGGCAAATTGTGTCTTCAAAACAATCTTGTTTTATATTTTCCTTGTTTTATTTAAATTTACTTGAATAATAGTAATGTACCTGGGCTTGAACTTGAAGCAAAAGTATAATTATTGCAAGTTGCACTACTTTTTGTATTGGTTTGTAAGATGTTTGTGAAATTTGCACAGTAAAAGTTTTGTATTTTGACTGCAATTCTCTTTGCCTATGACTCCTCACTTCATTAGATTCATGAGTGGCTCAGCATAATTATCTGGTGCCAAACCTTTATTACTACTGTGGAATTATTCTACAATATTCATCATGCTGGTAAAATAGTCAATCTACAGCAGTAATTCCTCTCTCAACCAGTAGAATATGTTGTGAACACCTGATTATGCATGAAAAAAAAAATACCGTGATATACCGTGAAACCGTTAGAATTTAGAAAAATACCGTGATATCAATTTTTGGTCGTACCGCCCAGCACTACTGGCTGATCACCGTCTCCATGCAGTGCCGTCCAGGTTGGAGCGTCTGGAGAAACAGTGACAGCAGTGTTCATTTTGGATGTTCATGACCAATAACTATTAACAGACGCTTCTCTCCAAAGCAACTTAGATGTAATGATACATGCGATTAACGACGAGGTGGGGGTTATGGAGTGATTAGGACTGCAACAATTAGTCAAGTAATTGATCAGTCAATTCATCGATTAGTCGATGAAAATGACTCAATCAAATCTCATAATCAATCAATCATTAAGCTAATTTATCAAGTGGCTTAATCTATCGCACACGTGTTGCACATATGATGTGCATGTGTGCCCGTTTGTGTGTGGCTACCTGAGGACATCCAGGGTCACGTCCACGCCGTCAGTCCACCCACAGGTGGGTGCAGCCGCCGTTCCTCCGGCCGCACTTGCTGAAACCTGAGAGGTGGGAGAGAGAGAGACCGAGATTGAGTGCGATTACAATATTACTTAATGGATAAACATAAGTCTTCTCAGGTTCAGAACCAAAACATAATATCGCCTTGGGTGACGTCAGAAGGAGCCTATGCAAAAACCTGTGTTTCACCAGCGATGGTTTAAACTTCTGTGTTTTTAGCCAGTCTTTAATCCACCGGTAGAGCAGGACACATTGCAGAGGCCTCTAAGGCCTCCAAGTTAAATGAAGCAGTAAGCCATTAGAGGCTATGGGTTACAGTGATTTTAGGACAGCTCAGGGGCGTTGTTAGGCGCAGAGCGGCGCGAAAATTGTTATTGTTGCTAAAACTATTTTATAAAACTTAAATAAAATTACTAAAGTTACTAAAATAGTTGCTATAGACTACATAGTATGATTTCAGAGAGAGAGAGAGAGACGTACCCGGTGGTCTCTCGGTCCACCGCCTGGATGTCCATCCGCCCTGGCAGGTTGGAGCAGACAGCGATGGCGTTGGCCCTGTTGTGAGAAGCAGTTTCTCTTGAAACCCTTACTCACGCGTGTTCTTTAATGAAGCGATAGAAGAAGTTTTAGTTTACTCAATAATCAGTTGTATTGTTAACACCAGTATAATGTGCAGAGTTTTACAGATATCTGGGTCCAACTACGTTTCCCTGACAGACAACAAAGTGTGTGTGTCAGTTCACGAAGTCTGAGCACCACCTATCCCTGACCCAGGAAGTTATATACACAGTGAAAACGTCATAAAGGGCTGTCGTCGTCTTCCCCCCTCGTCCTCGTGGTGTCTGACTCCCAGCGTGTACAGAGGCCAGCCTGCCTGGTCTTTACTATCACATGACTAACGCTTCCTGCACTTTGCAACCAACTGATCTCACACTATCTACTCTCCACATGTCACCAACAACGTACTCACTCTGATTATGAGGAGTTGCTTTTATAATTATATGCCTCTGCTTATATCTCATGATTCTGTCTTACTGCAGCAGAAAGGCACCGAGGTTAGTGTGACCCTAATTATTGGTCATATGGTAGATATAAAATATAACCATACCTTTAATAGAGACAGATTTGTTATATTACAGCAAGTCAGGGGAACGTGACTGCCAAGAGATATCTTCCTTTGTTAACCGTCCTGGTAGAGCTTGTGCCCAAAGCCCGCTGGACGTCGACTCTAAAACGAGTCTAGAAACATGATTTCTCTTTCAAGTGGCTTCATCACCTATGGGACAACAATCCTGGTAAATAAGTTATCAGTACATTGTGCAACACAATGTGCGTTTGGGACAAAGACAATGTAATGAGTCTAGTCCAACAGTATGAGCCTGTGAAGCGGCTTCATCACCTATGGGACAACAATGTTTTGGTAATGAGTTAAAAGCATCAGTACATTGTGCAACACCATGCGTGTTCACACAGCGACAACATTTCTTTCACTTACAGAGCACATAGTGCCCTTCCGGCCACAGTGGGAACATCAGGGCGTGTTTCTTGTTGGAGTCCACCTTCAAATGAGCAAGATACAGTGTTAACCTCGTGAAGGTTTAGATATCACGATATCACACTACGCTATATCACTGTTTTTAAATGTCATGTTATGTTCTAACTATCATCCTCAAGCACATAACGTCACCCTTATTTTTTACTCATAGGTAGACTTTGCAGTGGATCACGATAGACTGTTGCGGACCAAGTCGGTGGCATGTAGAGGTCGAGAATAAAGATGTCTTTCCCCTAAATAAATGATGTCAATAATTATATTATACAACTGCAGAATACAAATGAAAAAAAATGAATATAATTTACTCTAATATTTTGCAAGATGTACTTGTGTCAGGAAATTCACCGTGTATGTGTTAACATGCATTCATACCTGCATCTTCACCATCTCTTCTACCAGCCTCAAGCACTGCCCACCTGTACAGCACATCACATCGTATCACAACGCATCGCATCATATCAGATCAAATCGTCTTAAAATGTGATGTACTTAAGTAGCCTACTAATTGTTTACCCACCGTTGAATCCATCTCCCTATTCAGTCCAAGAGTTAAGCAGTTCTCTCTGGTGAGGCATGGTTGTCCACGCTCAACAATTACTTCATTCAGTGAACGACTTCCATCAAGAACATAGTTGATCTACAAAATAGGCAACAGAACACATTATTATTGTAACAGAAATTAAACCTGTTCAATGTGCAATACATGTTTTAATTAAATGAAGTAATTCAATTATTAAAATACATAATATATGGTCATACCAACTGCTCCTGCAGGGGATGGTGTCCCATAGGAGACCAAGATGACCGGCAGGGTCTGAGGTAGGTCAAATTGGTTAACATGTTCCCCACATGCTTTACCTGCATCTGCATCTGCCAGACAATAATAAGCTTGTCAGTACAAAATGTGACACTCAATGTTGTGAAATCTGTTCTGTGATGCTGTGAGACGGTAACAGTGGACATACCAAGGGATTTATCTAGGGAGGTGGCGTGGCAGGTGCTGTTGCTGCTGCAGGGACCGGTGATGCTGCAGGTGCTGGTGCTGCTGCAGGTGGTGGTGCTGCTGCAGGTGGTGGTGATGCTGCAGGTGGTGGTGTTGCTGCAGGTGCCGGTGATGCTGCAGGTGCTGTTGCTGCTGCAGGGACCGGTGATGCTGCAGGTGCTGTTGCTGCTGCAGGGACCGGTGATGCTGTTGCTGCTGTTAGTGCCGGTGATGCTGCAGGTGGTGGTGATGCTGCAGGTGCTGTTGCTGCTGCAGGGACCGGTGATGCTGCAGGTGCTGGTGCTGCTGCAGGTGGTGGTGATGCTGCAGGTGCTGTTGCTGCTGCAGGTGGTGGTGATGCTGCAGGTGGTGGTGATGCTGCAGGTGGTGGTGATGCTGCAGGTGGTGGTGATGCTGCAGGTGCTGTTGCTGCTGCAGGGACCGGTGATGCTGCAGGTGGTGGTGATGCTGCAGGTGGTGGTGCTGCTGCAGGTGGTGGTGTTGCTGCAGGTGCCGGTGATGCTGCAGGTGGTGGTGATGCTGCAGGTGGTGGTGCTGCTCCAGGTGGTGGTGGTGTTGCTGCAGGTGCCGGTGATGCTGCAGGTGGTGGTGCTGCTGCAGGTGGTGGTGCTGCTGCAGGTGCTGGTGCTGCTGCAGGTGGTGGTGATGCTGCAGGTGGTGGTGATGCTGCAGGTGGTGGTGATGCTGCAGGTGCCGGTGATGCTGCAGGTGGTGGTGATGCTGCAGGTGCCGGTGATGCTGCAGGTGGTGGTGATGCTGCAGGTGGTGGTGATGCTGCAGGTGGTGGTGATGCTGCAGGTGCCGGTGATGCTGCAGGTGCCGGTGATGCTGCAATGGACATACGACAGTTCTTTAAAAGAAAAAAGACTCAGGTGAGAGACTAGGGACAGTCCATAATGACCGATCTTCTTTTTCTTTTTTTTTCTGTTAAGCTAAAGTAACACAATATAAACCAGCTATCTCTATGTTGTATCAGATTACTTATGTAGGCAATGGTCCTCTGCTTTTATATATATTTTTCAAACCCACAATGGAGAATACAGCTTCTCTTGTGAAAGGAATTTGTGATTAAAAAATGATTGTGTTTCTAAGCCCAATAATAATAATAATAATAATAAAGATATTTAAAATGACACGCCTCTGTGTGCCTTTTGATCATATCCTTAGAATTTGTAAATGGTCTCCATAACATTTTTGTGACATGACAAACTGACCTCAACTCTCCTGCCTACAATATATTTGTGTATGATTGTCAGTGCCAAGGGAAAGAGAGAAAGATGGAGATGGAGAAAGGGAAAGGGAGAGCATGCAGGAAGAACCAGGTGAGAAAACAACAATAAATTGACATATAGTGAACAGTGGCAAGCAAAGGACCACAGGCCAAAGCAGACTCCAGCACCTAGCTGTGATGTCCACTGAGAAGGATTTGCTTGAAAGAATTGAACACCAAAGGGTCATTGACAGGTTTGCCACCCTCAGAGTGCGGCGACATAACTCTCCCAAAGTAGAGTGTATTACCGCATACATGGAAGAGCCCAATGGGGATTCAGGGGAAGTACTATCAAAGATTTCCCTCTCTTTCTTTTTTATAGCTTTAATTTCTAAGTATATTCAAGACCTGGGTAAATAATCTAGATTTTTTGGACTTTTTGGGTTTACCTTATTTTTTAAATTTATTTTTTGCTCTTGATGTGAAGCTTGTTTTATTATTAATTATTAGGGATTGGCTTTTTTTTAATTCTTTTTTTTTTTACCGATAACCGATATTGTTCAACTCTTAATTTCCGATACCGATATCAACCGATACCGATACCGATATATGCGGCCACGTGAAACCTCCGCTTTACACTCATTGCAAACCGCAATGGGCTCTATGCCGAGCGGAAGTGTGGAAGTGTGGATTAATAAATAAAAACAAAACAGCGGTAAAAGCTAGCGAGTGAATCCGGGAGAGGGCTGCTCTCCTCGGACACATTACTCTGAAGCCCCGGTAACCATAGCGACGGTCTGGAAGGATTAATAAATAAAATAATGTGAGCGGTACAGCGGACCTGAACCGGTTGTGATGAGACTGTTTGGCAGAATGCGTTAGTATGTTGCGCTGACCCCTATTTTACTATTCAACGTAGAAACTTAGAAATAACTCCAAACCACCGACATAACCACAGCTACAACTAGCGTCCCGCTACACGCACAGCCCAGGTTGTTATGGAGACGGCGCGTTTGATGATGTCATCAAACCACGTCCTCACTTGAAACATAACAGATGTCTGAAATTATTTCAAAATCGATTTCGGTATCGGTTAAAAAACCGATACCGATATTTTCCGATATTGATTTTTTATGCCAATATCGGCCGATAATATCGGTGGGCCGATAATATCGGACATCCCTATTAATTATTGATGACTTACATTGGTTTATGAAAGTTCAGACAGGTGTGCAACCAAGTAGATTAGAGATGGCCATTTGTAAATCATTTAGAGAAGATGACTTGCATTTTGTTGTCCAAGTACCTGTTACTTTGTTCAATGACAATAAAGTTGACTCTAATCTAATGTGATGACTGATGATACAAAAGGCGGCACATGGAGTTACCGGTCAGGAAAAGCAGCTGAGTGAAGAAGGTTTGTGTTTGTTACGCTGTCAACTGTCACAATAAAGCTGCTGTTCTGGAAAGGGCTCAAAAAAAGACAAAGAGAAGTTATTTGAACCAATGTTAAAATGATAAAGTTATTTTTCAATAGACATATGTTTTGTTTTTGTGTGAAGTGTCATGCCAGGTGTCATGTCATGATTCTGACAGCATCATGTCAGTCATTCAAGTCAAGTGTTACCGCTAGTTCTCGCTAGCCTGGCTAGCTGCTAGCGACACAAGGTCGTCATGGAGACGGCTCAGCCTCACAGCACCACACATATAATAAAACGTACCTTCAAATGACGACCAGGATCCCTTCTGATGTTTATTGTCCATTTTCGACGCAGTCCCTGATCTTTGGGGAAACGGTGAAACGTTTGTCCTCTGTTTGATGTTTTCCTGTGCGATGAAGTGCATTGGGGAACACAGCAGTGAGGCGCATTGCACTGAGAAATGGCGTTGTGAGAACTGCCGGAAGTGGTCAGTGTACCCCTCCGTGGAACGTTCGAGGTGAATAAGGCGATTTGGAACAGCACTAACATCTGAACATCTGCGTACTTATTGAGTGCGGATAGTGTACTATGTTTAAGTGTGCTCATGGAAGTACGGATATCGGAACACGGCCATGGAGCGAAGACGAGAAGAAGAGAAAACATCAGCTTGTTGGTCTTCAGAACAAACAGCAGGGGGCAGCCATTGGCCGAGTTTTGGGGAACCCGACGGGCAGGTCACGTGACCGCCGAGCGCCCTTCCGTGTGCAGCGACCGTCGTTAAGACGCTCGTAGCTAACGAGAGCTCCAGCTGTCCTCGTAGCGCTACGAGCGTCTTAACACATCCAATACCACTGAGTGTCCAGCTGGTGGCGCTGAAGTTACCATAGGCTATACAGCTTAGTCTGTTAGTCTACTCTATTTATCTATTTATCCTATTAGTCTACTAATAATACTGCTTACCGGTCTGGTGAATACTGGATGCTGATTGGTGTACACCTAGGAAAGACGTTGACGCTATGAAGACGCTATGGCCACGTTGCTATGGCAACGCCTGCATACGGGAGATATTAAATAGTCCGCTCGAAAATAAAAAAAAACCTCACGATTGTAACTCTAAAACACATTAAAGTATTATTAATTGATTACATATTAACAGAAATGAATGGACGACGCGGAGGTGTGAACCGCGGAGGACGGTTCTGTTAATGGACACCTGGAAGGGCATTACCCGCTTATACCGGTCACTTACGAAATAAATACATATTTAATCAATTAATAATACTTTAATGTGTTTTAGAGTTAAAATCGTGAGTTTTTATTCTTATTTTTAGCGTCAACGTCTTTCGTAGGTGTACTTTTTAACCTACACCCTCCAGCCAATCAGAATTGAGTATTCACCAGCCCATGTGGTATAATGTGTATTTCAGCACCGTGTCAGTGGACAGTACGAGGCTACGATCGGTCGTTAGATCTGTGCGTTCAGTTAAGAGGAGTTTCGGGAAACGCACAGAAAAAAATAACGATCGTTCGAAAGATGATTCATAAGATGGCTCGTAAGATGGATCGTACATCGTTATCGGGAAACTGGGCCCAGGTGTTTACGTATACAGGTGTTTACGTATTCAGGTGTATACGTATTCAGGTGTATACGTATACAGGTGTATACGTATTAGAGCCCGACCGATATATCGGCGGGCTGATATTATCGGCCGATATTAGGCATTTTCCAAACTATCGGTATCGGCATTTATAATGGCCGATAAATGAATATTTAAAAAAACGGACGAAACCCCCTTCAACCAGTTATAACGCCGCAAACCCTACAACAGCTGATCCAGAGCGAACGAGTTATCCACGACCGCGAGCGACACGAGCAGCAAAAGCGGCCGGCAGTCCTTCATTTTCAATGAGGAGCGGCCGGCGCCGCGGCGGCAGCGAGCGCCGCGACGCCAGCGTCCAGCGCGACGCGGAGAGTTGAAATTAGTTTAACTTTATGCAAATGAGCGGCGTCGGTGCGAAGCAGCAACCCGCTACACTTCGCGCCACTGTCCTATTTCACAGCGTCACCGCGCGTCAAGTGCCGCCGAAAAGGCGCTTTTTTCTTTTCTTTAGTTTTCCTTCTGCTCTGGAGACGACTATATTCCTATGGGTGCTACGGTGCACTTGTGTCATAGACGCGCCGTGGCGGCAGTGTGTTTTGCACTTTATAATGCTTTATCTCCATTTCTGTTATTTTGATTACTAAATAATAAACAGGGGGAACGTGTAAATTGTTATTTGAACATGCTTGTCACGCCGGCCTGCCGAATAGCTCTACTACAAACTTGATATTGCAATGGGCGGAACCGAACTTGATGTCTGCAGTGCTGCTTGAAGCCCCGCCCCCTGGCTGCTTGAAGCCCCGCCCCCTGGCTGCTTGAAGCCCCGCCCCCCTGGCGACGGCAGCCAGCGGCCACAGCGCCCCCTGCTGCTCATGCCGCTCGCGGTGTGACCCATCAGTGAAGTGTGTTCACTGCATTATCCTATTATTTTAGCAAGGACTCACAAATAACTACATATAACTAATGTTATGGAAATCTGTTTATGTTTTGTTACGTGTTTCTGAAATTTCTTTTTAAAATATATATATCGGCCGATATATCGGTATATCGGCTTTTTAAATCATCAAATATTTGTATCGGTATCGGCCTTAAAAATCCCATATCGGTCGGGCTCTAATACGTATACAGGTGTTTACGTATTCAGGTGTATACGTATACAGGTGCATACATATACAGGTGTTTACGTATTCAGGTGTATACGTATACAGGTGCATACATATACAGGTGTTTACGTATTCAGGTGTATACGTATACAGGTGTATACGTATTCAGGTGTTTACGTATTCAGGTGTTTACGTATTCAGGTGTATACGTATACAGGTGTATACGTATTCAGGTGTTTACGTATTCAGGTGTTTACGTATTCAGGTGTATACGTATACAGGTGTATACGTATTCAGGTGTTTACGTATTCAGGTGTTTACGTATTCAGGTGTATACGTATTCAGGTGTATACGTATTCAGGTGTTTACGTATTCAGGTGTTTTCTTTTACCTACAAGTTGATAAAATCCCTCCTTGACAGTTTGTTGGCAGAACGCTGAGAAACACCACAAACATATTTGCTGTGTATTTAGGGCAGCAGCTCCAACCTCCGTATCGCACCCCACACTGTGTTTATGGTTATATGTTCGGCGTCACCAACTGTACGCAAATATGTCCCCGAAAACATCGCAGCAGTAAGCGCACGGATTCTTCTGGTAGCATTACCGACATAATGTCCAACAAGGACGACCAAATAGAGAATATCCTCTGATGAGAACCTGTATCTCACATACAGAATACCCTCTGATGAGAACCTGTATCTCTCATACAGAATACCCTCTGATGAGAACCTGTATCTCTCATACAGAATACCCTCTGATGAGAACCTGTATCTCTCATACAGAATACCCTCTGATGAGAACCTGTATCTCTCATACAAAATATCCTCTGATGAGAACCTGTATCTCTCATACAGAATATCCTCTGATGAGAACCTGTATCTCTCATAGAGAATATCCTCTGATGAGAACCTGTATCTCTCATAAAGAATACCCTCTGATGAGAACCTGTATCTCTCATACAGAATACCCTCTGATGAGAACCTGTATTTCTCATAAAGAATACCCTCTGATGAGAACCTGTATCTCTCATACAAAATATCCTCTGATGAGAACCTGTATCTCTCATACAGAATATCCTCTGATGAGAACCTGTATCTCTCATAGAGAATATCCTCTGATGAGAACCTGTATCTCTCATACAGAATACCCTCTGATGAGAACCTGTATCTCTCATACAGAATATCCTCTGATGAGAACCTGTATCTCTCATACAGAATACCCTCTGATGAGAACCTGTATCTCTCATACAGAATACCCTCTGATGAGAACCTGTATCTCTCATACAAAATATCCTCTGATGAGAACCTGTATCTCTCATACAGAATATCCTCTGATGAGAACCTGTATCTCTCATAGAGAATATCCTCTGATGAGAACCTGTATCTCTCATACAGAATACCCTCTGATGAGAACCTGTATCTCTCATACAGAATACCCTCTGATGAGAACCTGTATCTCTCATACAGAATATCCTCTGATGAGAACCTGTATCTCTCATACAGAATACCCTCTGATGAGAACCTGTATCTCTCATACAGAATACCCTCTGATGAGAACCTGTATCTCTCATACAAAATATCCTCTGATGAGAACCTGTATCTCTCATACAGAATACCCTCTGATGAGAACCTGTATCTCTCATACAGAATACCCTCTGATGAGAACCTGTATCTCTCATAGAGAATATCCTCTGATGAGAACCTGTATCTCTCATACAGAATATCCTCTGATGAGAACCTGTATCTCTCATAGAGAATATCCTCTGATGAGAACCTGTATCTCTCATACAGAATACCCTCTGATGAGAACCTGTATCTCTCATGCAGAATACCCTCTGATGAGAACCTGTATCTCTCATACAGAATATCCTCTGATGAGAACCTGTATCTCTCATACAGAATACCCTCTGATGAGAACCTGTATCTCTCATACAGAATACCCTCTGATGAGAACCTGTATCTCTCATACAGAATATCCTCTGATGAGAACCTGTATCTCTCATACAGAATACCCTCTGATGAGAACCTGTATCTCTCATACAGAATACCCTCTGATGAGAACCTGTATCTCTCATACAGAATACCCTCTGATGAGAACCTGTATCTCTCATACAGAATATCCTCTGATGAGAACCTGTATCTCTCATACAGAATACCCTCTGATGAGAACCTGTATCTCTCATACAGAATATCCTCTGATGAGAACCTGTATCTCTCATACAGAATACCCTCTGATGAGAACCTGTATCTCTCATACAGAATATCCTCTGATGAGAACCTGTATCTCTCATACAGAATACCCTCTGATGAGAACCTGTATCTCTCATACAGAATACCCTCTGATGAGAACCTGTATCTCTCATACAAAATATCCTCTTTTGTGCATGAATTAGCATCTAATGATCTTTGTCTTTTGATATAATTGTCTCAGCAGCACGCCACCCATTTCATAACAGAGGACCCATTAGATGTCCCTTTGGCGGACACTATTGCTGTCCATGTTGTAATTTCACAACGACTCAAAGACATTTCTGTCTCCTCAGAAAGTGAATGGGCCATAGGGGTCACTGCACACCAACGCTTTATTCAATAAATGACTTTTCTTAAAGCGTTCATGGTGTGTCTCCCACGTTTGTCATGGCTGAAGAGGTTATGACGGCAGCTGAAGACTTTTATTCTTACCCTGTTAGTAAAACTAATTCTCTTGTAGTCCCTGTTGTCAAGGGCGTAGATTTGCGTGGGGACCGAAGGACATGTCCCCACCAATATTCAATAACGACTGAAATGTCCCCACCAATATTGAGGCAAACGGAAAAAAGCGCCTTGCGCGTTACACAAAGGGTTAAATAAATTTCGACGTCCGTAATCTAGGTACCGCCTCCAAAAATATGTCTTGAGGGTCTGGTCTGGTCAGGTCTGGTCTGGTCAGGTCTGTTTTTTTATTGGCTTAGCTCCCTGTATCAAACTATATAGGCTCCTCCCCCTCAACACTGCCTGTATACTGACGATTCCCAATACCTTAGAGGCGCGTTCACTAAACCTTACCACTGTAGGCCTACTTTAGCCAATCGGTAATAGGGAAGGGGCGGGTCTTGGGTTTTGGCCAATCAGATTAATTCAGCAGTCACTCCACGTGCAAATGTGATGGATACAATTCTAAATGTACGTGTCCGATTTTAATAAAAAATGGATGTCTCCTTGTTCATGCCCTTTAGTCAATGGTAAGGCTACTAATCAATTCCTAGTTACTTTTGAGTATTATATTGCCACCGACTGACCTTTCTTGGTACAGCTGTAGTATCCGTAGTCTCAGTATGCTATACAATACGTATGCTAAGTGACTAGTTAAAAGCAGGGATGAATTTCTGAACAAGCCTACCAGAGCTCAGGGTCCCAAGAGCTCTGGTGCTTTACATAAAGATGCCACTGTGATATAGGCTTGTATTGGGTTTGTGCATGTCATGTGTGAATAATGTCCATTTATATCCAAAAAAAGTAATCAGAATTGCCAGATAATTGCGTTGTTATATCTTGGCTTAGGGGGTAGGGTTAACCCCCCCCCTTTTTTTTTTTTTTTACTATCACCCCTGTAGTAGTGTCCCCACCAAAGCTCAGACCAAACCTACGCCCTTGCCTGTTGTACTACAATAACATATATTTTAATGGATAAGATGCATTTTAGTATCTTAAATCAACTAAACTACCCACTAAATAGGTATTCCTCATGGTTTGCCCTCTCAAAGGCTGAGTGGAAGTTCTCTCCCGGACGTCGACTGTCTGATGGAAAGGGTCATTATAGGAATAGTGACAGTATTCACATGAACACAGGGGAGACAGTGTTATAATTATTCATGTGTCCTTCATTTCCAGAACTACCTCATACAGATTGTGGTAACATATATTGCATATGTTAGTATAGCCTACATTGGCTTTAGGTTATGAACATTGGTTAACCATATATTCACAGTATAAACTACAACTTCTTGGTGGAGATTCACCTGAAAGATATTCTTTTGTTGAAGTGCGCCATTGGGATATTTCTGAATAGCAAAAATCATATTATACATCAAATAGGCCGCTGCTATAAAGTCCTATAGGGCCTACTGCTATAAAGGGTCCGTGTACGAAGTATAATTCATTTACAGTTGTTCACGTTGTATAATGAAAAAGGCCAGTTTCGGGGGTATTGCGTATTTTCATTGTCCGAGACGTGCAATGCAATTCAGCGCGCCAAAGCGTCAGCTTGTTCCATTATCCAAGTTGTACAATGAAAATTGAACAAGGAAGTGGAGAGCCGGAAACAGAGACAGCTCGCCTTCAAAGTAAAGCTCGCCTTATAAGTAAAAGTCGTGCGTTTTGAAGCGTGAATTTAATTTAAGGAGCGCTAAACTAAATAAATAAACAAATAGCCTCAATCAGGGGTCTTCAACGCTTTCCAGGCCAAGGACCCCCAAACTGATAGAGAGATGGAGCGGGGACCCCCTACTTATGTTGTGTAAAATTGTGTTTTATATTAAACTGGTCCTATAGTGCCATGTATAAATGTACCTTGTTATTGTGCATTCAATACTAAGATATTGAAATAATACACAGGTTCATATATTCATGTGCAAGGTACAGTGAGTAGGGTGGCCATGCCACTGCCATTCATAAACATAACGTAGCGTCCGCCAGGACGCGTTGGAAAGACGACGCAGTGCTGTTCAGCAAACAACATTTATTGCTGCAACAGAACAGGTTACTGTCGGCCGTAACCACGCCAAAACAACTCCAACATAAAGTTAGCCGTAACTCTCTCATATGTTCCTCGCGCTCAACCCAGGCTCACACACACACACACACACACACACACACACACACACACACACACACACACACACGCACACGCACGCGCACTCACACAGCCCTCATTCCGTCAAAAACTACAACACCACACCGGATCTAGAGCGGAAACAAAACAGGCACGCCGCACACACTTGTTTAAGAGTAGTAGACATTACGTTTTGAGTGGATGGCGAGCGCGAGACGCCGAAATGGATGCCAATAATATTCTGAATGGAAAGTTTACTTTTAAAAAGTTGCCAAATGGTTCCATTGACAAGACCAAAGTGATCTGTGTGTTTTGTCGTTGTGAACTGAGCTATCATCGCAGCACGTCCAGTCTGAAATACCACTTGCAATATCAAGCATTTTACTGTACCATTTTGGAGAAATTCAACAATAAAAGTCCCATATGTGTACCTTCGGATAGCACAATTGCATATATTTGAACTGCTGTAAAATCACTTTGCTCAATATTCCCACAATGTGAACTCCAAACAATTCATGTATTTACAGTAGTTCAAATATATGAAATTGTGCTATCTGAAGGTACACATATGGGACTTTTATTGTAGAATATCTCCAAAATGGTACAGTAAAAATGCTTGATATTGCATGTGGGTGTAGTCCTACATGTGTACAAGTCAAATATACCACCCATAGCCAGGGAATATTGAGCAAAGTGATTTTACAGTAGTTCAAATATAACAAAACATGCCACTTGGAGGCACAAATATGGGACTTTTAGTTTGGCATTTCTCCACATTGTTGCAATAAAGATACTTGATATTAAGTTTTTCATTCATCATGGGCGCATGAAACACTAATACAACATATTTCATTTAAATGTAGGTTTTAATTAGCTTACTGTTCTTAATAGGTACATTTATTTTGAAAAACCGGAAGTGAATACGCGGTTTCTCCGCTTCTACCGTAATGCTGAGAATATTTGTACACTCGAAATATAAGTGCGGCTCATTTGACCACGGTGATCGGAGGAACGGCTGGCTTGACCGCAGTCCATCAAGTGGTATTTCAGACTGGACGTGCTGCGATGATAGCTCAGTTCACAACGACAAAACACACAGATCACTTTGGTCTTGTCAATGGAACCATCTGGCGACTTTTTAAAAGTAAACTTTCCATTCAGAATATTATTGGCATCCATTTCGGCGTCTCGCGCTCGCCATCCACTCAAAACGTAACGTCTACTACTCTTAAACAAGTGTGTGCGGCGTGCCTGTTTTGTTTCCGCTCTAGATCCGGTGTGGTGTTGTAGTTTTTGACGGAATGAGGGCTGTGTGTGTGTGTGTGTGTGTGTGTGTGTGTGTGTGTGTGTGTGTGTGTGAGCCTGGGTTGAGCGCGAGGAACATATGAGAGAGTTACGGCTAACTTTATGTTGGAGTTGTTTTGGCGTGGTTACGGCCGACAGTAACCTGTTCTGTTGCAGCAATAAATGTTGTTTGCTGAACAGCACTGCGTCGTCTTTCCAACGCGTCCTGGCGGACGCTACATTATGTTTATGAATGGCAGTGGCATGGCCACCCTACTCACTGTACCTTGCACATGAATATATGAACCTGTGTATTATTTCAATATCTTAGTATTGAATGCACAATAACATGGTACATTTATACATGGCACTATAGGACCAGTTTAATATAAAACACAATTTTACACAACATAAGTAGGGGTTCCCGCTCCATCTCTCTATCAGTTTGGGGGTCCTTGGCCTGGAAAACGTTGAAGACCCCTGATTGAGGCTATTTGTTTATTTATTTAGTTTAGCGCTCCTTAAATTAAATTCACGCTTCAAAACGCACGACTTTTACTTATAAGGCGAGCTTTACTTTGAAGGCGAGCTGTCTCTGTTTCCGGCTCTCCACTTCCTTGTTCAATTGTCATTGTACAACTTGGATAATGGAACAAGCTGACGCTTTGGCGCGCTGAATTGCATTGCACGTCTCGGACAATGAAAATACGCAATACCCCCGAAACTGGCCTTTTTCATTATACAACGTGAACAACTGTAAATGAATTATACTTCGTACACGGACCATAAAGGCCTCGTGTTTATTGATTTGCCTTATTGACTACAATTGCCAAATACAAACAGATACTGTATTAAAATGATAGATAATGCAGTGGGCCTTTAAATGCTGTGGGAGATGTGTTTCAAAAAGTTAAACTCAACTCGCCCAATGTTCCCAATTCATACCACGAAGATGCAAAATTATCCAAGTGGAGGCAAATAATGACTATGCCTGCTATGTATATTACAACATATAAACGCATTTGTCTTTTTTTGGCTGATCTAATTATAGATTTTTAATTTCGTTTTATAGATGACAACATTTATGTACGTTAAAGAGAAACAGTTCGCAGGTCTCTTAAATGCAGCAAGTTTCGTCCTAAAATTTAAATGATGCACGATTAAAAAAAGGTACTGGATGTGGGCGTGGCTTGACCTTTCCAGGTGGGGCTTGACGTCATGCTCCGCCTTCCCGCAGGCCGCAGCCGTTAGTACTTGGGAAACACTGCACATCTTTTTTTTTTCCTCACCCCCCCCCCCCCCACCCTCCACCATCATCATCATCATCATCATCATCACCACCACCACCGTCACCACCCCCCCCCCTCCTCACACTTTTGCACCACCACCACCACCAACACAGGAACCCATGAAGACGACAGCAGCGCTGCTAGCACCACCAGGTAAAAACGCATATGGTGACCAGACGTCCTGAGAGATTCGGAGCAGTCCCGAAATCTAAGCGTTTGTCCCGAATCCCGAATTCAGACCCAATTGTCGCGAAAATGATACTCAAGCAGAATACTGAGCAGTTATTTTCTGATAAACACTAAAAACTGTCCACACTCAGTTCGTAGAGAGGTTGAGTTGATGCAGAACGTGACGGATGGGTGGGCCTGAATCTAGGGTGTCCCAAAATCAAAGACCGTGGTAAAGTTGGTTTTATATTGGACGTTGGATATTCGACACATTCGAAAAATCTATTTAGCACTGGCTACGAGGGACGAATTTGTGTCAAACCAACGTTGATATGTTCATACAAGGCCTACATGATACAAAGCTTCTTTTGTCAAATTTTTTTTAAATGTTGATGAATGTTTTAAATCTATTATGCGGCTTCAGTTTTTGAATTACCCATGTAAAATCACATAGGGTGAACCAGGCTACCTGTCCTACACATGATACAAAGCTTCTTTTCTCAAAAAAAACACGCTTTGATTTTATACCATTTTTTTTACTGTTAAATGCTATAAATCTATTATACGGCCTGACCTTTTGACCTACACATGTCAAAACACATGTGTTGAACTCAGCTAACTGTCCTACACATGATACAAAGCTTAATTTCTCAAAAAACCCACCCTTTGATTTTATAAATATTTTTAATGTAAAAAGAATTGCTCGACATGCTTAAAACCATTATGCGACTTGACCTTTTGACCTACCCATGTCAAAACACATCTGGTGAACCCAGCTAACTGTCCTACACATGATACAAAGCTTCTTTTCTTCAAAAACCCATCCTTTGATTTTATAATGATTTTTTACTGTAAAAAAAGGCTATAAATGTATTATGCGACTTGACCTTTTGACCTACCCATGTCAAAACACATGTGTTGAACCCAACTAACTGTCCTACACATGATACAAAGCTTCTTTTCTTCAAAAACCCACCCTTTGATTTTATAATGATTTTTTAATGTAA